>KV751316.1:812243-822698 GCA_001698575.1 Mola mola | reverse complement strand
ACCACTGAATGCTGGTGTCATTCGACCCCTTCAGGTGACACTGCATTAAAAAACAGCATCGCTCTGTAATGGATATTACAATGTGGGCTCAGGAACACTTCAGAAAACCATTGTCAGAGTATGTCTGTAGAGTATGCAGAGCCATATATCAACAACATTCGAAAAATCTGCCCACTTCTGGGCAAAACCATTCTGAGATGGACTGAGCTACAGTGGAAAGTGTGCCATGTCCACATTTCAAATTGTTTTTGCATATAATGGCCGTTGGGTCCTCTGGGCTAAAGAGGAAATGACCATCCAGATTGTTTTCATTGCAAAGTTCAAAAGCCAGCATCTGTGTTGGTGTGTGGGCGTATTAGTACCCATGGCAACATGGGTACTAATTATTACCAAGGCACCATTATTGCTCAGGGGTACAGCAACATATGCTTCCATCCGGACGGCATCTTTCTCAGGGACGTCCCTGCTTATCTCAGCAAGAGAATGAAGCCACGTTCTGCAGACTTACAACTGCATGGTTTGGCAGTAAAAGAGCGTGGCTACATGTGTCCACATCTGTCTCCCTCTGAAAACATGTGGCCGTTATGAACCACAGAGTCTTGAGCAACTTAAAATGTACATCAAGCAAGTATTGGGGGAAAAAAATCCACTGTCAATACTTCAAAAACTAGAGTGTTGAGCTCCCAGACTTACTGAGTGTTGTAAGAAAGTGATGTAACAAAGTTTTAAACACGCTCCTGTCCCAACTTGTTTTGGAACGTGCTGCACGCATCCAATAAACCAATGAAGTTAATTTGTTTTTTTTCCCACCATTTTTGGAAGTTGGTTTGCACTTGTCATTGTTAGATCGGGAGGCTACATCCTAAAAGTTCCAGTAGACTCACCAAAGCCTGGCTTTCTTCTCTACTGAGAACCGTGCACAGATATCGCGTCCGTGATGATAAACGGTGTATTTGTGTAACACGCTCGTCTCACTCAGCTTGTCCTCATTGGCCTGACGAGCTCCGACAGTTTTTCAATTCGCCTCCACACGCTGCGCGTGCGCATCTGTTTGTACACGCGCGCGTGTGCGCCGACATGCGCGCGCACTGCACATATCCATGCCTTCGGCTGCGACGTGCGGATCACTGTGCGCCTGATCCAGGAGCAGCTCCCGCGGACGGAGGCGCAGGGCAGGCGGGGCTCCAGCCACGGTGCGTGAACACCCCGGGATTCCTTCACTGCTCGGAAGGGGACCCGCATCTGGACTATAGAGGGTCCCGCTGTGTCTTTCCCTGCCCCCACGGAGGAAATAACCACAGCTGTGTGTCCCTTTGATTTGATTTCTTGTTGAAAGGATGGCGGGCGCAAAGTGCCTTCTGAAAATGCCGAGGTAAGAAACCTCTTATGGTCCTCGGATAAAGACATGTTCATAGATAGATAAAGGCCAAAATAACATACAAAATCAACACAATGTCTCCGTGCTGTGCTTGTTTGTCAGTATTCAGCCCAGTTAATAGTGTTTTTGTTTCATGGTGGTGCCACTCTTAATATTTGCCGGCAATCTCTCACACATAGATTTGCTGTTGTGAGACAGAGTCTGACATATTTCCGCAAAACCGCGGAGAGCAAATGAGTGTTTGGTGAAAATGCGACAGCTTTCACGGAATGAGAACGTGATTCTTTTGGCTGTGCGTCCAGTGTTTCGGATTGTGTTTAGCGTCGGAAAAGCGCACCAGGAATGAAAGCGGCGCGCTGCAGTCAAGCGCTTTTCACAGACCGTAAACAAGATGTTTCAGCCTGCCTGGCACGAAATGTGGATACGGATGCATGGCGATGAAGGGAAAGTGGAGAGCAGTCGCGTTTGCACTACAAATTCTCCGTTTTTAAGCTATATTTTGTGATTCCTCGGTATTTGTGGAAGTCAGAGCTGAAATGAGAGGTTTTAGGTTATAAACTTGCCACATTGATTAATTCGTGCCTTTGGAAGCTGTCCAGAGTGAAATGTGAAGTTACCTGCCTTGTGCCTTGTGGTCTCCGAAGTCAGCACAAATCTTCAAATCTTCTGCGCACATTTACAACAGCAGGCCGGGGGCTGCCCTTGAAAGCCAGACATTTCTGGGGTTAATTGCGCCCTGGCAACAGGCCAATGCCTGCTGGGTACCTGGGACCAACCTGTCAATCGGCACGCGTCATGAAGGAAAGGTCGTTAAGAGTAGAAAGGTGGTCGTGCGTGTCGTGCGTCTTGCAGGTCTGCCCCAGGTCCAGGTCCTGTTAAATCACTGAACACCTGGACGCCACATACAGACCGGCCAGCTGTTGTGTTTTTCTTTACAGACTATCACTACCTTTTCTTACTGCGTCGTTCAAATCCAGTTTTCTACATGCAGCCAATACTTTTTACTTCCTGTGTGCGTGCCTTGCAGATACAGCAGCCTATTTAAAGCACATCATATTCCACTTACTTCTAATAACATCATCTTTTTTTCCCCACTGTGTCCAGTCATTCACAGCAAATCCCTTTTCCTGTGACACAACTCTTTACCTAAGACATGTTCGCTGACTACAAATAGATGCAGTTGCGTGATCTCTCTGGGCTCCCAAAATGAAATGCAATTAATTTGCTTTGGAATGTGTAGATTACAGGAAAAAAATAAAACAGCTGCTGCTATTTAAATATGCATCCCCCAGCCCATTTATTTTCCAAATTGATCCTAATTAATGCCATTCCAGATAAGCTTCCATTTGGCTTATCTCAGTGAGAGCACGCACGCAGGATAATGATGCCTTAGTGGGAGTTTTGGGTTTGCTGTCTTGTCTTTATGCTAAACATAAGCATTCCCGATGAAATGTTGAGCAATTTCGTCCGGCGCGCCACATGAAGGTCATCTGCTGTGCTTCCCTGCTTGTGCTGAATTATTATATAATAATAATTATCTCTAAGTCCAAGTTCATGGTTTGGAAAACGTGGCCATAAAATTTTGCTCAGTTGCTTCTTGTAAGCGTCTCAAACACACCGATAGCTTATGCGAAAAGCTCCACTTATATGTCCAACATGCAGTTGGCTTCACCTTCATGAGTGTCTTTTTGAATTTCGTGGGAAGAGAAATCCCTGAAGTAAAGACTTAGTAAGCGCTACAGTGGTTTCTCACAGAACATATAAAAGGTCATGGCATCCAAAGACCAACACCCAGAACTCTTTGCACTCCTGAATAAATGATGGGACATGTCACTTTGGTTGGCCGTCACTGACCCCTTCTTGCAAGCCAGGAAATGTTGAAATGACAGCAGTCACAGCTGTACAACGTAAACAAACGTGGCAACCGATGGGCTGCTCCATTAAGGCCCCTCCTTACCGATCCAGGCTTTTTCTCTTCTTTTTTAAAGAATGCTTGATCTGAACTTGCTCTGACATAGTCTACTCTCTGCCCTTTCTTTGCCTTGTAGTAATTTCCAGTCCTCTGCCATGTTTGAAGGCTCGGAGTGTGCCGAGGTGGAGGGTGGCAGCACACAGAGCACCGTGGCCTCGTCCATCAGCGCCTGCAAGAAGGTTTGTGTTTTGATGGAAGCGTACACTTACCTGTGTGTCCCTCTGGTTGTCTGCTGTGTATGCGCCTATCCATTTTATCACTTCTGTTATCTGTCGGTGCGTGTTTCCAGCTGTGCAAAGGATTTTCATTTCCTCCTTTAGGGCAGGGGTGGGTGGGCTTTGACTGCCAGGGGTTATGTAATAAAACGAGCAGTCAAGCCTTCGGGTCAGCCCAGTAGATCCATCATCCCGCAGTGCCAGAGAGACAGGAGGGCGAACTCATCCAGAGCAGTGGGAGGAGGCGGGGGCTAGATTGAATTTCCTTGTGTTTTTCTATGTGTGAGCAGGTGGACTCACTGGTGTGTGTATATATATATATATATGTGTTCCTAATTAGCCTATCACGCGTCTTCTTAACTGACGTCCACTCAGGTGTCCTGCAGAGACACGAGGTGGTGCCCTCCTAGTAATCGGGCCTTGTGCTCCGCTGACCGGTAGCAGCAGCCTTCGAGGCACTCGCTCTCATTCGCTGTGATCAGCCGAGCTTACGTCACTTCATACCTGGCCCAGGGCCTGTGCAGATGGCCTGTTCCTGGGGGTGCATTCATATGGGGGCGTGATATGTCACCCAAAATGTGGAGTGCAAACGAACAACACGTGTCAAAGGGTTGCATAAGAATTACTGTATTTATAGTGATTTTGATTTGTTAGCTGCAAAATGATCCGACCCCAATTGCTTTTGTAAGTGGTTGGTTATTTAAACATCAAAATCAATAGTTGATGAAGATTGAGTGTATCAGTCAAGAGGACTAAGACTGGTCAGTCATTGGCAGAGGCAGCTCTAGCTTTCATTAAAACGTCCCCCCAGGGAGGATACAATAACTGTTGTATATACTGCGCAGTGTCTGGTTAGCTGACAGATTATTGATCGCGTGCCACACACACTTATCCTGAAATAAAGGCCCCAGAAAAAAGGTCAATTGATCCCACCAGCCAGAGGGGCAGAAAGCACAGCGACTGGCAGATGAAAGTGAATGTGTGCCTCAGATGGCGTGCACGTACGCTGCGCTGTAGCTGAGTGGGTTTCTTTCTTTTCTTTGTGCCTCAGGTGCTGTGCAGCAACAGCGTGCTGGACTCGTCAGAATACTGGCTGAGGAACGACAAGGCCCTGTGCAGAGTGGGCCTGCTGGACGACGACACGGAGGGCGGCTGCACCGTGGTGAGTAGCACAGCACAGCATTAAGGACAGACACCAGTTGCAAAGTTGGCGGAAGCATGTTTGTGTGCCTCACATGATAGCAAGGTGACAGTCAGAATTTCAAGGCAAAGGTGGTGTCATATGCCTCCTAAAAAAACAGACTCTCTTCAGTTTGCCTATAGTTTGAGTGGCTAGTGGACATGGAGAGGTTAACAAAAGTGTTTGTGCTGAAAGTTGCTGTTGCTCTTTGCTTCTACTTAGTCTTTCTAAGGTTTGATGTGTCCTTATAGGTTCAGGAAACGGACATGAGTGAGTTAGTTAGCTTGATACCTTCAGCTGACATATTACGACTTCTTGGACGGTTTGATTTTGTTTAGGCACAGAAACTGGGTTAGGTCCAGGCAAAAAAAAAAAAAAAAAAAAAATTGGGCTTTGGTTATCATATCAATGTCGAAACAAATCAACATTAACATTTGACCAACATTCGGTCACACTCAGGACTGCAGGAGAATCCTGTGTCTGACCCATCTGTCCACTCCAGCCTCTCCTTGGCTTGGAACTTTTCACTTTTTATAGTCCTACAGGAAGTATGCGGCCTCCAAAATGACGCTGCAGGGGAAATACAGCATCATGTTTGACGTGTTGGGAGTGACAACGGGCGGTGATGTTCTTACAGATATTGTCCTCCTTTATGTATGAATTAAAAATAGACCATTCCCTACGATTACCATGTTACTTTGTTGTCAAGACATTGTTCTTACACAAATCACAGTATTGTAATAGTGGACAAACACCTAACAGCACTGCAAAAAAGAGGAAACTGCATTTTGAGACATTTGTACAAATTACTTTGTTCAAATTTAATTGAGCAATATTTTATAAGCATGAATATTGATGTTCAATGTACCTGAACATCTGTGACAGTCTTGAAATGTCCCAGCTGGAGAGGTCAGTGAAGTGTCTGCTCAGGATGGAAAATAATGGAATATGCACTTCAGCATATTCCATAGCGTATTCACACAACATCTGGCAATGCAGCACTTTCCCACAGAAAGATTTAGGCCATAACTGCCATGAACCAATTAGAAAATAGCATTTTAATCACATGAGTTTAGTGCTTTGTTCTCACTGTTCATTCATAGTGCCAAACTTTTAATAATATTTGAACAAAGATAACTCAAAAACACTACATAGTATGATTTTGTAAATGCAATTTTTAGATCATTTTTAATGAATTATAGCTGTAAGCGGCAAAATGGGTCCTAGCAGACAGGGAAAGGTTGCAAAGTTTCACATATTTATAACACAAGAAGCAGAGGACGCAAATAAGACATAAAGAAAACACCCCAGAATCATACAAGGTGCAATACTGTAATCTTTGTTTCCTTTTTTTTGGTATAGTCTTCGAGTTAAATCAATGTAGGCCTTTTGAAATAAATGCAGCTGAATGAAATATTGATCACCCACCATGCACTTTTCAGGTAAATGCTGGAAAGACTAATCACATGATAATGTACTGATGACATGTACTGTCAGCATAAGATGAATTACACTTATTTATGACATCCAAACATGTACACCAACTTTAGTTCCAAAAGCTCTTGACTTTCAGACATTTATGCAAACATGAATTAAAATGGACAAAATGGACTGATGATTGTCAACTTTGGATCAGATCTTCCATGATCTTGATTTGTTTTTGCTCTTAATGGAGTCTGTGGTGCATAACAAAGAAAACAGGAGGTGATTGGAGAAAAGATTCAGATGAATTCCTACATTTGAATTAATGAGGAATTTTCACTATCGACCAAGGGACATTTGAAATGTGTATAGTACAGCGCCACCTTGAGGCTAATTAGCCAGTTGTTTTGTTTTTTTTACAACTCACCTACTGATTTTTGGGCCTTCTGGCCTTAGAGCTGTCAGAATTTGCTGGGAGCAACACATGCTGTATGAACACTTCCAGCTTAGAAAAGTAAGGAAAAAGAAAAAAAACAAAAACAAACAAGAGAGCTCCAGCAGAGATTGTTGTTGCTCAGACTTTTAAATAGCATCCTCCTCCACCTCCAATCTCAGATCATCCAAGCAACACTTCGGCTGTCACTGTGAACGTAACCCAGACGGGTCATCATCTCCTGGCTTTCCCCACTGTTATAATGCAGCACACTCAACCTGTTGTTACCTACAAGAAACCTGGATGAATGTAAAATTTATCAAGGCATCAAAACAAACTGACATTCCCTACATCTAAAGCGTAGTTGGTTCCATTTCCTGTTACACTTCACCTCTGTTTTTTAGGTGTTTATTTTTAGTATCATCTCTAGTTTTCTGTCCATAGATATGATAATGATCGTGATTTAAAGTGAAAATTTCAGATTTTTTCTTTAAAAACACAGTTTTACTGGGTGAGGACTGTGCCCAATAAATCTTCCAATAACCCTGGAAAAATGCAGATCTCTGCTGGAACACAAACTCTCAGAGTAGTTTTTACTCTGTCCTTGGATGAGGACAACTCCGCTCTTGCAGGACTAAATCTGCTGAATCGTTCTTTTTCCTCGACTATCAGCGTGGACGTGTCAGTCCAGGAACATAGACTCATTTTCACACGTGCAGCATACACATATTTGCTGCTGGCTGGTGAGAAGAACTCGACACTTACTTTTTTGTTTGGTACACTTTGAGTGCTTGTTAATAAGCCAATTTCTGGCTCTCCTTGCCTTCTGTTCACTGCACATTGGGATAGATTTAGCAGAAATAGAAATCTCAGAACACCATGAAAAAAGAAATGATGGTCGTTGTTTTAATTTACATAGAGAGGCTTCACATCCTCTTATCAGATTTTATGATTCCAGCTATTGAGCTAAGGATGCCAAAATCATTAATCCGGTATATTTAATCTTTAGCCATGGTGCTTATTGTCTTCACAGACACTGATCTACAACTCCATAAGCTTGCAGCATCATACTACATTTCCATCTATTGACAGTGGTAAGGGATATGTGACATTTTCAGTGGTGGCAAATGACTGAAGATGATATATAATATTTTTTTAAAACAAAAGCAGTGATGTTGGAAATGGAGGAAAGAATGGTAATCATGCTCACAAGCATTATTTTTGACATTCAGCTAGATATACTGAACACCTTATGTGTTTGGATAACTAATGACATTGTTGGTTATTTAGGCATAGACATAAAGGGAGAGAGCAAAACAAGTGAAAGGCATTTAGTTGTGAAGTACGAACATGTTTAATCCTTTCTGTCACCCAACTCTGACGTGTCACCTTTGATCACTCATTCATTTGGAATTGCAAGTTAAGCATGAACTACATTCTTGATTTACATCTGTCAGTGGCTCAGAGGTCTTGGGTGGGGTTAGCAGGAGTTTGATGTTGAGTAAGTGTTCACTTATACTGCAGGCACAGATTTACATACAAACAAAATAATACTCCATCAAGCTCAGGATTCTCTGTATGGAAGATCAAGATTCCTGCCCCATTAAAGAAAGAACATCTCTGCTACTCACTCGAGCTGAAAGGTAGTTTCGCAAAATGAGAGTGACACTGTTCAGTGATCCCCCAATAATAAGTCTGAAATTCATTCCTAAGGTTTGAAATCTCACCTTTAGCTGCACAATGTCCACACCTTCCTTTTGCCATTTCTATTCATACCTGCAGCCTCTGATCAGCACTCCCTTTGAGCAATGACCCACACCGCTCTGACCAGAGCCTCAACCTCAACATCAGGGATTAACGGCAGAGCAGAGAGTTCAGTCCAACATGTTCTCCTCCTATCTTGTCAGTCATCGACATATTACGGCCCCTCGTGGCTCACCTAAATGCAGAAGGTGCCCTTTGGAATCGCTGGCCAACATGACTGATGCACTAAGCTATCCCTTCAGCTTCACGGTACAACGCGCTTGTTCCCTCCCTGACCCAAGGTCTACATGACTTTAGTTAAGCTGAGGCACAAAACAGAATTGCCATTTGGTTAAGTTTAGGCACAGCCCAGGTTAAAAAAAAACATGACTGGTTACATTTAGGAAACTGCTGCTGACACTGGGACACAAACCCCAATTATGTGTATGTCCCTAAACTCAACTCCGACTTTTTACACTCTCACTTTGAGATTGATTTTAAATTTATTTCAGGCTGCGTTAACTGTTCAACTCAACTGAAATTGATGCAGAACTGGCTTTTCATCCTGTGTCCAGTGTCTCTACTCAACAAAAGTTCTGCATCTGGATGTGCTGTGATCACAAAAAGTTGATAACTGATTAGCTGGATAAAATAAATAAAAATCTTCTAACAGAGAAATGCTGAAACAGGTTAATCTGTATCTCTATAATCCACACTGGCAAATTCTCTACCACCCCTCAATGGGCTGTCGTTAAATTTATTTGGCGCCATCAACCTGTTAACATTGTCAGTGTGAGAATAGCTCATAGCACCGCTACGCACCAAGGGAGGTGTTACATCTGGTTTTAATGGCACTCCTTAAGGTCTTTCATTTCATGGAACAGTAATTAAACACAGCAAATGACTATTACAGAGTTTCTGAACCTTATCTAAAGGATATACTTATTATTTTTAATTCCTCTATCATGGACTGTATTTGATTCACCAGAGGCAGAGGAAAATTCCAGTCAGACACAAATTGTTTTGACATTTATCATCTGTAAAATATGCATCAAGACAAGTGTTTCATAATCATTACCAAGGTATCAGGAATAGCAGTAATTTAGCAAAGAGCAGCGCTCTCGCACACACACATGTCACACTTGGTAAGTGTGAGCAATCCAGCAATACTGAATTAAATGTTCCTGAATCCCCCGGACACCAGCTGTGATATGTGGGACGAGACATACGCAGGACTTAAATAATGATATCTTTATTCATTTTGTCAGGATTGGATTGGATATTGACAATCCAGTGTCGATTTGTGAAATTTTAATGGATAGCAAGTGGTGTGTACATCATTCCAGCGTGCCCTGCTGATCTTTCCTGTGAAGTAAATTTATGCATTGCACCATAACTTTTCCTCCTCATCACTTTTTTTCTTTGCCTGAAACGGCTGCCAGCATGAAAACAAAGACATCACTCAAGCGTCCGTGTCTCTGCAGAACAGGCCGCTCCTTCAAGCTCCTACCTTAGTTTGGGATCATGCGGACAGTTTTATCTTCACTGAAATATAAAAACGGAGAAGCTTCATCTTCCCAGTTTTAGTTCGTGACACTGGTGGTTTTGTTTCCTTCACTTTGTGCCATGGGAAAAAGCAGATGCAGCCCGTCTTCCCACAGCATTGCTCCTGACCATGGCTGTGACAGATTGCGCCGCTGGCTCTCCCCATTCGGCTTCTCTGTGGTTTCTGCTCGGCCAATCAGTCAAATGGGATCTTACAAGTAATGACACTGTGAGAAATAATTCTCCGGTTCCAGAGAGAAGGAAGAGTGTGGAAAACAATGAGAAATAAGTGAAAGAGAGAGGGTGAAGGCCATAAACGCTGACCCAAATAGAATGAAGCAAGAGCTGAAACACACAGACTTGTTGGTTAAAGGACCAAATCAGGTGAGCTGTTGAGGAGTTTGGGAGGTTTGCTTAAAGGTTAAAAGCAGCCCTGATTTTACTGGAAGCTTACTGGGAGATGTGTTTTTAAATGGCCTAAATTAGTCAATTTCGATGCGCTTTGTGTGTATGTTTTCAGGAGCATTTCCAAATAGCAGGGAAAGTGGAAAAATAAATTAAATAAAA
>KV751316.1:757683-812187 GCA_001698575.1 Mola mola | reverse complement strand
ATCATGTGTATACACGATATGACTCCTGGAGTTGCTCTGGGAGAAAATGGCGTTATGTGTTGTAAAATGTAAGCGAGTCCGTCTTATAGTTATGAGCCTGCTAGGCATCCAAAAGTCTGAGAACAAATGGGGATAAGCAGAAATACTGGATATTTTGAGAGACACAGTGGTGGACGCGAGGAGAACCAGTGAAGGAGTCCCGGTGAGTGACCAGCATGAGCTAACGGCAGCATGCTGTGGCCAACGCTGTGTTCACGTCACATTTTAGGTGCTATAAGACTATAACACATTATCAGGAGTATTCTCGCTCATCCATTACAGAAACCAATGCACAGTTGTATTCTTTATCAGCCGCAGCTCAGAATGCTGAATATAAATCTGCGTAACGTTTTATGGCACTGTAAGACAGAGAGAGAGGGCATAAACAATTTTTGTTTTTGTAGCGGGTGGGCCTCCGAAGATAGTTACTGTAAGCTGCCACACAACTAATGTGTTTTACACATTACTTCTCAATGTTTCAATCATATAATGACTAATTTGCAAGTTGGCAAACATTTAAAAGATAAAACTTAGGGTGTACAATTTAAGTTTTACGTGAAGCAAACTCTCTCACCAAATTGTGAGGATCGGGCTGCCCGGCAGCAGAGCCACAGGCTGTGGCTGATGTTGGCGTCGGATCGGATAAACCAACTGTGTGCACTGATGGAACCGTATCAGCTCTGAGACTCACATGTGTGATCTGAATTCCATCAAATCACCAGAACATATATAATCATCCATCCCCAAAATGAATGCTGCACACCATCGCTCTCTGCCAAGTCCCATCTCTTCATCTGGACGGCCAGCACTCACGCATGAAAGCCAGCTCTTTTCCTTATCTTGTGAGAAAAAGGGTGGGCTTTGCGAAACCTAAACAAATACAACATTTTTGCATGATCAAAAATCGTGGAATGCAATTCAAAACTAAAAAACACCAAAAAATAAATAACAACCGTTGAGTCTCACTCCCACCTACAGCTGCACATTAAGCAGAAGCAGAGTCACAGACACCAAGTTCCTTATGTGACATATTATGATGCAAATTTTTGTAGTTTTGCAAAAAAAAAAAAAAAAAAAATCACGTTTTTACCATTTTTACCCCTTGTGCCATTATTAAAAAAAAAAAAAAAAAAATCACTTTTTTACCATTTTTACCCCTTGTGCCATTATTTTTTTTTTTTGTTTTTGGTTTTTTTGAATTTCCTGCATTAACTTTACAACTGATATTGTTTAGAAAAAGTTCAAAATAAATGTAGGTAAAAACAACCTTCAAGTTGCTCTTTAACTCAGCAAAATAATAAAAACATGCAACATATATTTCATCCAAAGTGATATTCCTTTCGTCCCTGTACGGAATGAAACTACAATCGGCATTTTTCTGTAAGCACAGAAGAGCCACTGTCTTGTTTCTCTGGCTCTCTGTCCTCCTGCTTTGAAGCTGGAGCCCGAGGAAGAGAGTGGTCCATTCATCACCAGATTCAAACACGTCATGCTCTGGGTGTTTTGTCCTGACCTGTCCCTTGTCCACACAGAGGGACACCAGAATAAATATGCCATCAGCCGTGGTGGGATTACTGATTTACCCCAGGATCAGAGCAAGAAGACAAAGCTTTTTCTTCCAAACCCGAACTGAACCTAAACCTTCTGACATCATGAGAAACCACCGCAGATTTGTTCAGGAAAAAATAAAACCTGTTGCTCAAAAGTAGTCGCCCTCATCTGAATAGGTAATGTGAGTTATTCTGTGTAGCGATGCATGATATATCAGTGGGAATGTCAGTGTTCGCCGATATTGGTCATTTTTTTAAATATCAGCTTTGGTCTGATGAGCAAAACTGGTTTGAACAACTGAGGATTATTTCAGTGTGGTTGCATATGTGTGCGTATGTGATCCCCCTCTGTTTAAGAAGTAATGCAGCAAAAGGCTCTTTGCCAACCGTCAATTACAACAGAAGAAGAAGAAGAAGAAGAATTCCAAAAGTTGATGATCGGAGAAAATCATTTTTATAGAGATTAGTAAATAATGACTATCGGCCATAACAGTACATTTACTTAACTATTGGCCACAACTTTCATCTTGTTGCATCCTTATTTCTGGGCTATTAGAAGTGATTTATGTGTTGGGGAACAGATTATGTAAAAGAACATGTCCGATGATGAATTTACTGTAGAGTGCAGGAATTGTCAGACTGGGTCCCTCGCTGGAATGGAAGCAGAGACATTGTTTTGTTTAGAATGCATCTTAACCGTTAGGCTGTAAGTGCACCCACCATATGGTGCATAGTAGCATACAAGCTTGCAACAGATCAAAACACCATAAATCCCATAACTGCTGCACAGTGAAAGTGTGATTTTCAGCAGTGACATGGTTGCGAGTGACAGAATGAGGGATAATACGGAGTAAACAAACTAGATCAACAAAGTAACACCAGGATACAGGAGGTAGTACTTCTACTAGTACTGTCGTGATAAGAGGTGGTACACACTGTCCCAACGTTAAAAGCCGGAGAGACCCCCTGTTGCCTCACATTTCGGACACTGGGGCAAAGAAGCAGCACTGGAACACATCGTAATGACGTTGGCACACACGCCGAAAAGACCAGGGTGGAAGACGCTCATGGAAGATGTTCCTGGCAGCCAATCATCGGCTCGGCATGTACCAGCCCTGAGAGCTGTAGAGGAGCTCAGCTCCCATTTAGTTTTTTCTCAGTTTAAGAGCTTCTATTTTTCCACTGTAACAATCTCGACCTCACCATCTGGCCACTTTCTCACCTGGTTCCTTACGCGTTTACCTCCTCATTCTTCTCCCCACCTCTCTCCTTCCGTCTCTGCTCTGACAGTCACACACAGTTGTATTTTATGCATGTAGAAAATGACATATGTTCTGACAATAAAAGGCCAGCAGAGTATTTATGATGTAAGTGAATGTACGAGCAGGTTGCAGAGAAGCCACAGTTGATAATGGTGTCAATCAGTTATCAGTACGCTGCTCAGTAATGAAAAAATCCTTGTGGAGTCCACTGTGTAATCCTGACTAGCTGTCCACTTTCTCACTGCTCTCTTCTGTCCTTCTCTTTTGACTCCAACCAAAAGACCAACACAACAACCACAGTATCTCACAGGCAGATGAATGACAATAACTACAGTATCTATTCATAGCCTTATTCTAATTGGATATCGGGTTGCTGTGTGCAAGGCAGTCAGAGGCATTCAAAGGCAGTCATCAAACACTTCTCATCCGCACCAGGTCGTTTTGCTGAGAAAATAAAAAAACATATACGTCTATGGAAAAGCCAGCATCAACTTAAGATCATACATGACGCAGAAAAAGTGCTTGAACAATTATTTATACTGGATTTGTCCTTAGATACAACAAAACAGAAAAAATACAAACAAAGTAACAAGATATAACATAACAAGTTGTAGTGTTAACACTGAGTTTAAATAAAACGAATATACAATTTATTTATTTCCGGGGCAGAAAAATAAATAAATATATAAATTAGCATTTTTAGGGATGCTTTGATGACATTCAGGCATGCTTAAGCAGTTCTAAATGAATCCAAAATAGACAATGGACATTTGTGGGCTTGAAATCTTTATCCTTATTTCATAATGTACATGTTGATGATAAACGTAGCATGTATGTCGAGGCGTGAACATGACAGTTAGGGTTCCGGTGTACATTCACACAGACTTTTGATGGCAGCCTACAAAGTACTAGGTCAATTTCTAGAAACCATGACCCAGTTACCCAAGTTAAGCCACAGACCTTGTTGTGATCAGTGTTGTCTAGAATCTATTTTTTTAAGGATTCACCGATATTGAAATTCTGGACTGATAAAGATTCTGATATTCCAAATTGAGACAGTGCACGTTCATGTTAAGGAAATAAAAATACCCTCTGTAGACCACCAGGGCTCCCGCAAATCCCAAATGCAAAATTTTGGGTGAACTGTCCCTTTAAACTCTGCAGTGAAGATAAACCAAAAAACAATATTCTAATGACACTTGGCATAACAGCATTGCAATGAAAATACATCTTATCACTTCTCCAAATGTAAAAACAGCACATTAAAATTTCTGAATTTCAAAGACACTGAAGCTGCTCAGAATCGACCACCACGTTCAAAATCTGCTGTTAGCCGCTTTCATCACAGTGCCCTTCTGAGTGTTTTGTTCTCTTTTATCACGTACGTTTCTGTTCATATTTACTGAAAAATTGATGATCCTTTTGGGCAAATGTACACATGTGACGACCCACAGGGGAACGTACGATAGATCTTATATATTCTGTTTTTAACATTTTGCACACTATTCATGTCGTGAGAGGAACCAGGACAGCGTCAGCTTCTTGATGTTCTCTTTAGCTCGGGGCTCAAGGCTGAGCAACTCTCAGCCAAACGCTCTGTGTGTGTGTGTGTGTGTGTGTGTGTGTGTGTGTGTGTGTGTGTGTGTGCATGTGAATGTGATATTCCCCACTCACAGTGCTGCCTATATCCCCAGTTTTTTTAAGGGGAGGAACAGACATTGATAAAGTACAGACTGTTGTCACATTTGTATTCAAAGACATGGAACATCATGGCACATTCTGTTTTTCCCCCCTTGAACTTCATTTGAATTAAATAAAACCTAAGAATGAGTAGCAATTAAAGCTGCCAGCTAGTGAGAGTCAAATGCTTCACAATATAGAGGGTGCTGTGCTACCCTCCTCAGAGGGAGCATTAACCCGCGTTTGAGGTAGTATAATGAAAAATAAATCTTGTGCGTTTCAAGTCATAAAAAAGAGCAAAGTTAAAGAAAAAAATGAGACAGAAGGAATGAGAGCAGCAGCTGTGTGTGGGAGGATCAGAGTGAACGGAGAAAGAGGGGGATGCTGAGGAGAAATGAGCCTTTGATGGACAAAGAAGACCTAAATGTTTGTAATGGTCTGCTCTATTGACCCGATGCTGTACTGAAACTGCGGCAGGGTCACGCATACGCTTTATTTCTAGCTGTGTGTGTGTGTTTAGAAATCTACCTGCCTCTTAGTTTTTTCATGGCCAAATTGTGAGGCTATTGTATGCAGGAATGTGCAGGCACAGTGTTTCCTATAATAACCAAGCATAATGTAGCCGAGTTACCCAACAGAAAAGTAACATAATGTGTGGGTTGGGAAAATTACATTTTGATGCTGTACTTACATTCTTGGAACTACCTTTGAATGTCTATATTTGAAAACATAAGATGAATTTCCAGAAAGCCACAGAATAAAATAAAGAATGTGATGACCCCCTGCTCTTGGAGTTTTTAGTAGGAAGCAACTGGACTTCTTATCTTGTTTGAAGATGTTCCACCTCTCATCCGAAAGGCTTCTTCAGTTCAAAACTGTCCAGAATTGAAGAAGCCTTTCGGATGAGAGGCGAAACGTCTTCAAACAAGATAAGAAGGCCAGTTGCTTCCTACTAAACACTCCAAGATTAAGATGACTGAGAACCTTCACGGACATGACCCCCTGCCATTTGGCTTTTTGGCTTGGTGTTTCTTTCAGACTTTCAGTGGGTAGACATGGGTGGAGCTGCTAATTCCAATGTTTCCCACCTGGTTGTGCTGACTCCTCCACTCTATTTGTCCCTCCCTCTCTCTTCTGATCAGCAGCTGCCTGTTGGTTTGGTTTCTTTTCATTTTACCTTCAACACACCACACAAACACACAACATGACACCCACTACTCAAATACATGTTACTTTTGCTTTAGTTATAATAAAATGTTTTAATGACCTTAAAACTTGTGTTGTGTCCCTTTTTGTGGGGCCTGCTGAGCGTGGGCTGTGACAAGAAGGACATTAAAAATTTTAGACCCACCCTTTGACTGTCAGTGCTGACACGTTTAAGACACATCATAAACATTTAAAAGTAATCCAATGTCTTTAGTTTGAGAAATAGAGTCTATTCTTTCATAAGCATTAAATGATTTTAACAATTTACAATAACTTGGTTTCCATTCAAATAATCTGCATTTCTTAGCTATACTTTCCGACAATCGAAATAAAGAAAATGTACATTTATATGTGTTTCCATCCATTGCACTAAAGGCTAAATTTTACATTTTCTCACTTATCTCAAGTAGTTTACACAGTGGACATCTTGTTATTTCCTTACAAGCAGGGTTCATCTGGGGGCCCAAAGCAAAAAAAGTTTTGGAGGCCCTGCTTTGCAGTCGATAGTAACATCCAGAGAACAACACACTGTATGCAATTATAACCATTATTTTTTCAATTTCTTTCGTGCCCTTATCAACATGATGGTCTACAGTTGTTTCAATGCTTATTAAAGACACTCACAGTAAGGCTGACTAACTGCATCTATCATTTTTACTTCTGAGTCATTTTTGTCTGAATACTTAGTTTTCAAACTTTTAAAATGGCACAAACTCTTTTTATACAGAAATGGATTGTCACATCTTATATTTCACAGTATGGTCCAGGTTACTGACCGATTAATTATACTGAATTTGAACCACAGATGTAGTTTGCATCATTAGATATCTAATCATCTTCTTAATAATAAATGAGTGAATCCTCCATCAATGTTATAGAGAGTGGAGAGTGTTTTTGTTTGCTCTGAGAGTATTTATTGATAAAGAACATACATTCACAATTGTGATTATTATTATCCATGTTATGATGTATAGGAGAACATGAACAGTTAGAATTATTTCTGTGAATTTGACAAAAAGTGAAGCTTGTAGCAACCTTATTGATTGGTAGCGCTCACTACAACTATTTCAACCAATACTGTGGTCAAACAACATGCCCTAATTTTCTGTCAAACCAACGTCACACAAACAACCCTGCTAGCCAGACAACAAAACAACAAACACTGCACTGCATTTTGGAAAAGTCATGAAATTTCAGGCTAATAGAATGTTATTTAGGTGTTTTATTGCTTTAAAATATTAAAACAGGTCAAATTTAATCTTATGAAGAGGATCAACATGCTGTTCTAATTAAAATAAAACATTGTTACCCTTGTTGTTGCACACACACACACACACACGATAGAGACTGGGTTTATTTTCACCATGAAGGTCTGCAGACTGTCAGTAGAAGGTGACAATACAGTCTAACACACACACATGTTGGCATCTTTTTAATCAGGTTTGACTTAAAATAGTGCTGTTTTGTTGCTAAGCGCTCATCGCCTGGTAAATATTGCAGAATTTATCAGTACCAGTGCTTCTTCAGGTCTCTCTTTTTCCCTTTTCTCAGTGCCCGATGGAAAAAGCTCTTTCAGACATCATGAAAAAGAAAAAGACAAGCCATGAAGGCAGATTATTATTAAAAAGCTTTTTATCAACAAAGAATTGGCAACCAGTGTAAGTGACCTTAAGAGATGAAACTATAATTAAATACTCAATCGTGATTTCCAGGCTCAGAAGTAAACTTTAATAGTTTATATTAAAATTTCAACATTAAACTAGCTTTTTGCTTAAAAACACTGACTTGAAATGGGTTTTTTTGTTTTAGTTTAAGAGTTTTCCTCTTACCTGTAGTGTATTTGACCAGGTGTCTAGAGTGTTTTGGTGTGAGTTCTGAAGATATCTGCCTCCTGTCCAATTCTGACTGTCCAATTCAAAGTGACATCTATTTCCACTCAAATGCATATTTGAGTGGAAATAGATGTCACTTTGCTTGCCTGTTCATAATGCCAAAAGATACCGCACCATGAAAAACAAGGGGTCGGGGAAAATTGATATAGCTTCATGTTATACTATTTTGCATGGCGATATTATATCAATTTAGAGACACCAGCTGTTGACATTTTATTATAGAAATTCTTTATAAATATTGCAAATACAAAGTCAAATTTGTTGATACTAGCATATTAAAATCTAAGGACTTTTCGGTCCACAGGTGGTGCTTACTGTCGGGTGAGGTCAGCACAACAAAACAGACTTAGCCAAAAGCTGGTAAAAACAAACATAGAGGATGGACACGTGAAACTGGAGAGAAAGATCAAAAATTCAGGGACCAATTTCAAATTAAACCGCTTGTCTTATTTTGCACCGACAGGGAAAAACACATGCAATTTAAAAATTGAATATTATGGGTATAACCATGTCATTTCAGTTGTCTAAATTAAAAATCTAAAAATCAGATATGTAGGTCAGTTTTGTTCCTTTCCATCCCTCCCTCTTTGTGTTCTGTTGTTTACACGTAAGTCCTTCAGAGACAGGCTGACACAGGCCCTTGTCGTCCAGTTTGTGTGTGAAAAATTGAATCAGAGTGTGTCAGAGTGTGCCCTCAGTGGGCTCGTATCGCACATGGCCACAGTGGTGACTTGGTCCCATGCTCCCCAGAACACCTTCCTCTTAGCTGTCACCATGTGAATATATTGTTTAACCCGTCTCAAGGTCACCATCGTGGATTATCATCATGGCTGCTTTTGTGGTGTGTTATCTGCAGGCGATGCGCTGACAGGCAGGGGAAGATGTTTCAAAATCCAATATCAGTACAGGCGAGTCCTGCTAAGGTGCTCCTGAGGAAGGGCATCAAACCTCCTATTACATGTGTTGTGTGTGGATGAAAATTGAAAATCTAGCTAGATAACAAGCCAGAACTGCATGAACGTTGCATGCATGAATTTCATGTTCATGCATTATAAAAGCCATAAGATGGTTCCTTGTTATAGCAGAGTATCACTTAGATAAAAGGCACACACTGCATCTGCATTCCCAAGCACAATATTGTAACGGAAACAAAAGTGTCTGCAGAATGACGGAAAACAGGATTTAAAGGCCATAATTTTATCAAACGAGGGCCAAAAAGTGGTTAAATGGTGTTATTGTCTTTGATTTCAATAAATGGAATAGGATCATTTCAGTTCCTATGTGTGTGTTATTGACATTTGACTGTTTATTCTGACTAAAGGTCCTCATCACGGCTGCTAAATTGATCCAAACAGCAGACAAGAATATGAACAAACTGTCTATTTTGAGACAAAGAAAACCAAGGAGCAACCCTCTAGGTATTCGGGATAAATATCATACACAGAGTAAGACACAATCAATCCATGAAGGGCAGAGAACACACACACACTTGGTTTGATCAGGGTGAGAACAGGAAACATTTTCGAATATTCTGTCACAGCTGTTATTGACTTTGTGTTTTTTATACTCGACCAACTCCATTTTCATTCAGCATTATTCATCACATTAGTTTGAATAGTCTGGAAAAGATTATGTTTCACTAGAGGACTCCGGATGGGAGGTTCGGACAGGGACTGACCCATTGTAAATGCACTGAATTACTCAGTTGAGGGACTTTGTGTAGTAGAATTAGAGCTTTATTCATACAGCCCATACAAATTCATTATCATATTGGCCTATTTGTTGCAACAGTGGCATGATTTTCTTTTTTTATCATGACTTAATGGTTTTACCGGCTTCTATACCTTTTGATAAGACTCAAATCTTGTGCACATCACAGATAAATGACAATGATTGCAAAGCATCAACGCTGTTTATTTATTTTTATATATTCACAGGTCTAGAGAGGACAAAGAGGGGAAAATAACAGCAGGCAGAGCAGTTGTTGAGATGGCAGGGGTAAAAAGAGAGCCAGCAGGATCCCATCAGTGCGTTTTTGCAGTGACAAGAGTAAGACTGCCTCTGTGACTCACATTACAACAAGGTTTGATTTGGAATGACAAAAATGGCATAATTTAGACGTTAGACATATATAGAAAATGCATGTGTTCATGACTGGGACACGTATCCTGTCTCAGTCCCAAAAGTGCCCTGCCCTGCACACACATGCTGCCGATGACGTGCTTTATCCATTTAGCCTTGTCAGGTTAGATCAGACGCTGTGTGCTGTGGAGTCAGACAGCAGCCAGTGGACGGTCCCAGACTCCCAGCACTGACATGAGGACTTCATCACACACCATTAAACCCAGAGGCCGAGGTGGGTGAGATGGGAAGAAGGGGGTGGCATTGTGAGTGGAGACGGAGGGAGTGAAAAACCTAGAAGAGAGATGGAGAAAGAAATTTCACTGTTGATTTACACCTGCTGTGAGCAGCCCCAGAGAGGCAAGAAAGTCTTTTTAGAAAGCACTCCAGTAAGAGACAGTGGACCATATTAAAATTATGTAAAATGCACAGTCTGCGTATGCAAGTCCATTTAAGGTGTGTTCATTTCCATTTCAGTAGTTAAACAGTGCATTAGTTATTCATAGGTGTGTTTGCTGTTTGTTGCTCAAGGCAGATTGCTGTTTTTACTGCATTCATCTCGATGAGAGGCAGGTACAGTAGTGTTCAAAATAATAGCAGTCCAATGTGACTAACCAGATTAATCCAGGTTTTTAGTATATTTTTTATTGCTACATGGCAAACAATTTACCAGTAGGTGCAGTAGATTCTCAGAAAACCAACAAGACCCAGCATTCATGATATGCACGCTCTTAAGGCTGTGCAATTGGGCAATTAGTTGAAAGGGGTGTGTTCAAAAAAATAGCAGTGTCTGCCGTTGACTTTACAAACTCAAAACTATTTTGTACAAACTTTTTTGTTTCTAGGATTTAGCAATCCTGTGAATCACTAAACTAATATTTAGTTGTATGACCACAGTTTTTTATAACCGCTTCACATCTGTGTGGCATGGAGTCAACCAACTTGTGGCACCTTTCAGCTGTTATTCCACTCCAAGATTCTTTAACAACATTCCACAATTCATTTACATTTCTTGGTTTTGCTTCAGAAACAGCATTTTTGATGTCACCCCGCAAGTTCTCGATTGGATTAAGATCCGGAGATTGGACTGGCTACTCCATAACATTAATTTTGTTGGTTTGGAACCAAGATTTTGCTCGTTTACTAGTGTGTTTGGGGTCATTGTCTTGTTGAAACACCCATTTCAAGGGCATGTCTTCTTCAAGTATTTTGACATATGCAAACTGATCCATGATCCCTGGTATGCGATAAATAGGCCCAACACCATAGTAGGAGAAACATGCCCATATCATGATGCTTGCACCACCATGCTTCACTGTCTTCACTGTGTACTGTGGCTTGAATTCAGAGTTTGGCTCACAAACCGTCTGCAGCCCTTGGACCCAAAAAGAACAACTTTACTCTCATCAGTCCACAAAATGTTCCTCCATTTCTCTTTAGGCCAGTTGATGTGTTCTTTGGCAAATTGTAACCTCTTCTGCACATGCCTTTTTTTTAACAGAGGGACTTTGCGGGGGATTCTTGTAAATAGATTAGCTTCACACAGACGTCTTCTAACTGTCACAGTACTTACAGGTAACTCCAGACTGTCTTTGATCATCCTGGAGCTGATCATTGGCTGAGCCTTTGCCATTCTGGTTATTCTTCGATCCATTTTGATGGTTGTCTTCCATTTTCTGCCACGTGTCTCTGGTTTTGCTCTCCATTTTAAGGCATTGGAGATCATTTTAGCTGAACAGCCTATAATTTTTTGCACCTCTTTATAAGTTTTCCCCTCTCCAATCAACTTTTTAATCAAAGTACGCTGTTCTTCTGAACAATGTCTTGAACGACCCATTTTCCTCAGGCTTTCAAAGAGAAATGCATGTTCAACAAGTGCTGGCTTCATCCTTAAATAGGGGCCACCTGATTCACACCTGTTTTTTCAATAAAAATTGATGACCTCACTGATTGAATGCCACACTGCTATTTTTTTGAACACACCCCTTTCAACTAATTGCCCAATTGCACAGCCTTAAGAGCGTGCATATCATGAATGCTGGGTCTTGTTGGTTTTCTGACAATCTACTGCACCTACTGGTAACTTGTTTGCCATGTAGCAATAAAAAATATACTAACAACAGTGATTAATCTGGTTAGTCACATTGGACTGCTATTATTTTGAACACTACTGTATATGCTCTGTGGTCAGTGGACCCTCTGCCTCTGCCGTTTCCAAGTCATCTGTCCCATCGCCAACTCCATTTGATTGCATAATGCACCCAGGTGGGAGCAGGCAGGATGCAAATGGGTGAAGCAGTGCATCATTAATTAGGGAAATTGCATTACCCGCAGAGATACCACAGAAGACGAGACAACACATGTCTCTTCATGAAGAGACCTGCGCACCTTTACATCAAGCACCTTGAATCCGTTGAGGGTTTAAATCTCCCGACATGCCAACAGGATGGGTATGATGTCATTTCCAGCTCTACCTGCAACTTCTAGGGTAAATGCTGCGACTGGCAACTAGTTTTTAAATGCAGGGTGACTGCGAAGAAAGCTACTCTTCCGTGGGGCTTATAAAGCTTGTGATAAACAGATAGAATTGGGAAAGACAAAGTGGTAATTTCATCATTACAACACTCGTCTGGGACTCAGTGACCCGTCTACACAATAATCCTGCTCCACTTTTCTGCTTTCCTCCTCCTGGTCACACTGCTACTTTAATGTTTTTCTCTTTTTTCTCTCTCTCAGATCTGTTTTGTAAATCTGGATCCTCAAAAAACAAAGGTTCGTGATGACAAAACCATCAAGGTGAGCAGAATCCACTCTCTACAATCTTTCCTCTCCTCTCCTCTCCTCTCCTACATGAGCTCCTTCTTTATCATTCCCTCCCACTTTCCATGTCTTACGAACCCTGTTCATTGTACTCACACATTAACATGGACTCAGTTGCCATGGATTCAGAAATTTTGCCCAGAATTACAGGGCTGATTTGTTTAAATAATGTGCAGATTTTGTAGCTGGTGGTGGCAGCAGTGAACAGTCAATAATCACCCCACGTGGCTCAGACAGGAAGGATAGGATTTTATAATTAAGTGTTTCTAAGTTTGAAGCAGACAGAGCACAGGTCCAGTTTTAAAGTTGTTAAAAGAAAAGCTTCAAAGAAAGAAAATAAAATCATAGCATTATATCTGTGCTTGGCATGTCTGCAGAAACTGGCATCAGTGTCTCCAGAGCTGCCAAAGCTCATTGAGTTACTGACGGTCCACCAGCCAAAAGAAAATGAGATCCTACTGGTCGGTGGCCTGGAAGCCTCAGAAACTTGTCAAACACATCCACGCTCCTCCTCTCAGGTGAGTTTGGAGGGATGTCTTCAAATCCTGTCTTCAAAGTCTTCCAGCCTTTGAAATAACTGGCCTGGAGTGCGAGGCAGAGAGTGTAAGCTGTCCTTTTGTGCCAGAATTATATGTGATTGGATTAGAACATTAAATGCTCAGAAAAATCCCTTCTCTACTGAAGCAAGTCTTAAACAAAAAACTGACTTTTGCATGTGAAGAAAATAACGATTCCAGGTAGTGCTCAATGGATGACTTCATGAAAAAATGTACATTTTATCAGACTTTAAACACTAACAATATCAGGTAAATAATATCCCTTTTTTGCTTTTATTGGTGTTCATCAATACAATGTTTCCTTATAGCCACAGATGATCTCATAGACTTATTGAAGTTCACCTAATGAATCATTGTTTAAAACCATAGTTAGAATCAATACTCAGCCTGAGGAGCCTGCACAGATAATTAAACTTGCATGAACATATCCAATGAGTTATTAGTATATTGAATAAAGGAAGACATAACATGGGGTAGAGCTACATAAACACACCCATTATGAAAGTTTAAGATGTTTAGAATATTCTATCTCACAATTTGTGACTCAAACATATGTGTTGTCTACTATGTGGTTACAAATGGTTGGCGCTTACTTTTGTGTGTTTTTAGTACGCGTGTTTGCGAATGCATGTTGAGCTTTGTATATACATGATGTGAGTGTGTTTATGTGTCTCCGCGTGTGCATGCATAATAGGTATTTGTACATGTTCCATTCAGGGTGGGCAGAAGCAGCAGCAGAGAAGTACGGGTGTGTGTGTGGTTCAGTGTTTGGGGTGGAGACAATCAACGCAAGCTGGCGGCATCATCTTTGATATCAACAAGTTCCTGATTGGTCTGCAGTGGGGAAAGGAGCGGCAGCTTCAGCAGGGCCGTGTAACCGGACAGCGTGCCGATGACGACACCAACCGCTCCATCTCCTCCATAGAGGAAGACTTCCTGACTGCCTCAGAACACCTTGGTGATGACAGTGAGGATGATGGCTTCAGAAACGGTGAGCCTCATCACTTCCACCATAGAGCATTTTGATTTGGGCCACGTTTTTTTGTTGCTTGGCAAGATATTTTAAAAGGCTTTTAAATAGAGTTGGATGAGCGCTAAATAAAACGCAAGACCGATGAACAACTTATTTATCTTTGGTGTTGATCAAAATTTGTTTCCCAGTATTTTGACATACTCTTGAACCACCGTTTTCGATTGCCTTCTAAAAGTCATTCACATGAAAATCACCATTTAATATTGTATACAATAATTATATACAAATGCAGCACATTGAGTAGAAATTAGCCTTGTATTTCTTCCTGGGCTTGCAGCAAAACCACAAGGAGCAAGCAATGAAAAATACCTAGTACCTGAAAATGATATAGCGATAATGAACGAAATATGTGAGATGGAAGCTATTCTCAGGATATAGTCCAAAGGGATAAGTGAGTGGGACAATACAAGGCATAAACAAGGTCTAACATTCAGTGAAAGCTAAAACAAGGTAATATTCTCCTCTTGCTGTAACATTTTGAGACCTAATGGAACTACCTTCAAAACATTTTTCATTCCCTGCCTTTCTCTGTCTTTCCCTGTCTCTTTATAGAAGCAGAGAGTGGTGATTTGGCAGACGGGTTGGTAGAGGTTGCACAGAAGCACTGTGCCAGACTTACATGTCAGAGGGGACAACTGGCCCATCATCAGAGCAGGGAGGGTGCTGGGGTTAAAATGGAAGGGCATCCACAAGCAAGCCCCCGCAATAAGGAGTCAGCTGGTCACTATGCCACCAATCTGGCTGAGTCGGTACTTCAAGATGCGTTCATACGCCTCTCGCAAGACGAAACCTCATTTGTCCCTGAAGCGGCTGTCAGTGTGTCCCTCTCTAGCCGCACTTTCAACTCCACCGGTCTTTCAAAGACCAGAGAGCCTTCCCAACAGCGCACCTGCTCTTTTGAACTCCCTAAGATTGTTATAGTCCAGAGCCCAGACAGTTCTGAGGGGGCTGTAGAGTGGTCAGAGACACAGGTGTCACATGTACCTGACCATGATGTCCCTGCCAAAGGCACAGAGTTGCCTGAAAATGAGACACAGGTTTGCATACCCCAATACAATGAAGCGCACCCATCCAAACATTTAGAGGTGGCATTAGAGTGTGCTGCTAGTGTCATTGGTACCATTGCTACCCCACTGCTGACAGAACAGCTTGCAATGGAATCAGCTTCGGAGGAAGACACAGAGGAGGAGCTGCAGGAATCGAAGGAGAGAGGTGACTACTCCTTATCCTCAGCCATGTGTGGCATGGCTCAGATAGCCGGTGCTGTAGCAGCTGTGGAGTTAACAGAGGAGCCAGGGGAGTGCAGCAAATCTGATGCGGATTCCACCGAAATGTACTCGGCATCCCGAGGTCTGATGTCTGCTGCTGAGGCCTCTACAGCCTTCACGCTACACTGCAGCGTCGCAGAGGGAACTAGCGTTGAAGCGTTCCATGCCAACATTGCTGAAGTCCTACACAGGGAAGCAGCTGAGGTGCTGACTCAACCACAAGGCTACAAGAGTATAAGCCACCTGGTGGAGGCCACACATAACAAGATAGTTGATGGAATGACTTAATAAATGAAGTGGCAGACAGCCTATTTAACCTTGCTATAGAGAAAGCTAAAAAGAGAAGAGAACTAGAAGGTACTGGAAAAGATGCTCCTAAGCTCCAAGTTTTCCTGAAGGACAATGTAAACAGATGGCTGTTTGATATCCTTTGTCTGACACAGAAAAAAATCTCTCGTATCTCTCACTCTGACCAAGAGTCTTTTGAGATACAAGGTCATACTAGTGTAAGCCAGGCTACCACAACTCATGAAAGCAGGGATCCATTAAGTCAGTTACAGTGCTTAGTTGGCCATAGCCAGTCCGCTAATGCTGAGAACCACAGTGGCACACTACACTGTACAGAGAAACTTACCATGGTTCCTGGGATGAAGGAGAAATTTGTGCTTGAGGAAAGGAATGTTATTACATCCTCCTCCATAACTCACAGTAAAGAGCAACACCAGCCATCATCATATAGACAAAGTCAATCTAGATCAACCTCCCTGTCTGCCAAGGATAGTTTTGAGCACCTGCAAAGCAGTAGTGGAATCAGAGAACCTTGGAGTGAAATCACAGTTCATAGCACAGAGAAGAAGGGAAGACTAGTAACGGCCAGTGAAAGCAGACAGGCCTCTCTCACACCCCAGTCTTCACTCAGCTCTTGCAGTTCGCTGCTCCATTTGAGAACGGACTCTGAGTCCAGGACACCTATTACATGCTATGCTGATGATCTGGCTGCTACAGTAGTATCAATGGCCACAGAACTAGCAGCCATCTGCTTGGAGAACTCGACTGGGAAGCAACCCTGGTTCTGTGCCCTAAAAGGGTTGTCGACTGAAGGGCCAGAATCATACTTGATCCCTACTTGCCGCACAGTCCTCAGGAGGAAAGAAGTTCAGAGCAGCAATCCCACCTCAAAGAAACACCGGGCACCACGCCTCAGTGAAATCAAGAGGAAAACAGAGGAGCAACCGGAGCTGATGGAGAGGCTAGTTAATCGGGTGGTGGATGAATCAGTCAACCCGGATGAACCGCCGGATCCATTTGCCCTGTTTGCCTCTGAAGTCACAGCCAGGATCATGAATTGCCCTGAGCTTAATGTAGTGGATACTTCCAAAATGGGCCAGCCACGCAGCAGATTGCAGTGTGAGAGATGGAGCCGTGGGAAGGCATCTAGTTATGAGAGCATTCCTGAAGAAGATGCAGACCCCTCAGGCACGCAAAACACCTTAGGCCCTGGCAGTCGACTAGGTCAGAACTTGAGCCGTGGTAGCTCCATCTCTAAGCAGTCCAGCTGTGAGAGCATCACAGATGAGTTCTCAAGGTTTATGGTAAACCAGATGGAGACTGAGGGCAGGGGCTTTGACCTTTTGTTGGACTACTACGCAGGAAAAAATGCCAGCAGCATTCTGGCTGCAGCTGTGCAACAGGCCGCCTCAAAGAAAAATGGTCACCTAAATGTCAGGACCTCATCCTGCCTGTCCAAACAATCCAGCACAGAAAGCATCACTGAAGAGTTCTACAGGTTTATGCTTCGGGACATGGATAAGGAAAACAAAGAGTATGGCATCACCAAGACAAAAGAGTGGAGCAACAGCCTCTTCCCTCCTTCTCCTAGAACACCCTTCTGTATACGACAGTCCTCTGTCCCAGACCGTCGATCTTCAGACTCACGACTGACGGTCAACTCACCTATTAAAGCAAATTCATTTGATGGATTTGCCCGCAATGTGCATGGAGATACACTAAATATCTTCCCCACCAACTCAGTGTCTGCTACAGGACTGTGTAAGTCAGACTCCTGCCTCTACCAAAGGGGTAAAACAGATCAGATTACAGATATGTTGATTCATGAGACCTGGTCAAGCTCCATTGAGTCACTGATGAGAAAGAACAAGATCATTGCTGATCCAGAGGACAGTATTGAGCTGGAGGCTGCGGGAGAACCCCAGCCCCGTGTTCAGCAGTTTGCCAATCGCCTGGCAGCTGACATTGTAGATATTGGGAAATCTGCACTTGGCGGTCAACAAGATGTAGGTGGGAGCGTCTCTGGGTCTCTCCCACAGCCACACCTGCCTGTTGGAGAAAAAAGGCGGGGGTTCAAACAATCTCATCTGAGTTGTGGTCGGAGTAGGTCCAGCCAGGAGCAAACAGGCAGTGGAGCAGGATCTGGGACTAGCAACTGTAGTGTACCCCGCGTGAATGGCCCCAGAGATGTGCCACTGATCAATATTGAAGGAGATCACAGGGATGCAGAGACAATTTCAGAGACTGAAAAAACAGGAAGAGGACCTCATGACATGCCTTCAGATGTCTCAGCTACCAAGCATACAGAAAGAGCTACAACCAATGAAAGCAGGTATTACATTGCTCCTGGTCCTTCTGTGTGAGAGTCAGGCCCCCTCCTTTAGCCAGAAATGTTTTCCTTTCAATGTGAAAAGCAGAGTTAAATTTGTATGATGAGGAGTGAGAAATGAGTAAGGGCATGGTTGTTTACAATATAAAATTAAAAGTTGTCTGGTGAAATCTGTACTAAACAAATGAAGTAGAGGCCCTACAAACATACAGGAAAACCCTAAGCTATTTTGATTTAAGAGTGGCAGGATCTACCGAGGATCTATTTACAGGAAAAACTAATATCTTCCTGCACGTGCGACGTTTGACAAACCTTTGGTGAGGCTATGACTCACGCTGTCCGGGTGATGTACTGTGTGTATAGAAAGCTTTTAGTAGCTTCATCTTTTATCTATTGTGGGGCTATTCAGCTCACCTTGACGAGTACAACATGCACACACACTTGGTTAAAACACTAAAATAACATTAAAAGGTATTTAGATTACACTGGCTGTGCTAAAACAATACGGAATTAAATCAGATTAAAGAAGCTTTCCAGCAGGAAAAGATTGCTGTCTGTGAAGGTTATGTCAATGTGATTACAATATTAGGAACGGTCAGCCTCACATGCTTTATTCAACCCAGACTCATATTTTAGTTAGACAAGGACTCATCAAATTGACATGTGTCTGAGTGGCCTTACGGAGAAGGAAGCAGATCGTAGACTCTCCTAGAAGACATTTTAGTGGATACTGTTGAGGTAATGAAGATCGAAGCTAAGTGTGGAATCAAATGAACCTTCTGAAAATGCATAAGTGGAAAGGGCCACTAATGTGCAAGAGAGGTATAGTGATGAAAAGTGAAAATATAATATCCAGGTGGGCAATCAGTTGCCATTTGGTGGGTCTTTTTACTGAGAAATCTAGAGCCTCAAAGTAAGCGTTGTTCAATAGTGACTGACTGGAAGGTAGCTGAAAGCCCTCCGGGCCACAGGAGAGTCACACTCATTTTCACTTGACAATACATGTAATCCAGGCACATGCATGGAGTGCATTTCTTTTTCCCTTATCTAAGAGTGGAACTCAATCACTCGCCTAGTCAATAAAACCTGATTTCCCTTTGGAATTGTCGAAGATGGCAGCCCTCAATCATCTGATTATGGCTTAATTTAATCAGTTTCCTGAAAAACACTTGAACTCCAACCATGTCCCTGAGGAATGCAGTTGGTTCAAGCATTAAAGATATTGAAATAGATTAGCTTCTTTTTATGTGGTGCAAAGTTAAGTTCAAAATTTTTTTGTATAATGTTACTTTAATGTCTAATTTTTAGGGCCATAAACATCCCTGGTTCTGAATTTTAAAAAGCATTGTAGTTTTACCAAACTCTATATACAGTAAACATAGGGAAGCACAATCCCACCATCTTGCGGTTTGCTTTCCCCAGCAGTGAGAGGGACAGGCCAGCTGTGGCGGTGGCTGCAGTAGTGAGGAGGGACAAGCGTTCTATGAGTGCTAGCAGTGAAGAGAGCATGGGGAGCTGGTCCCATATAACCCATGAGGATGACCCCCACGAGGAGACCAGTAGTTTTATCCAGCTGAGCGAGGGGTCAGTAAATGTTGCTCCTTGAAGCCGTGAAACGCTGCTGCTCCCACCCTCACCGCACTTCATTTGGCCCTTCATTTGTGCTCTTCTGTGCCAAAACCTATTTACTCGCTGATGCTGCAATATTCATGCCTACAAAGGCAGTGTATGGCAGCGAGCTCACACCACGAAGCTCTTTCCATACCCCATACCGGACTAGACCCTGCCTGCAAGCCACATACAGTACACAACTACCTGAAGTAGTGGGCTGTAATGGTAGAGCATGGTGACCTCTCTAGCTCAGAACATTTGCTATACCCATTCTTGGCTCCAGGAGATTTTATTCCTTTAGGTCAACCACACCATTGTCTTTACTGTTACAGCCTGCTCTGTGCTTTTTAGTTGAAATAAGCCAAGAGAAGAAACAGCCACACTTCCATTGTGACTGAAAAAAATATAAAATTTTGTTGTTATGGCCCAAATTATATTATAAACACCAAAGTAAGCATTATAAACTGTATTTCTCCAGATGTTGATGTGTGGGTTAGAGAGGGAAGGAAAGATGGAGGGCTCCATGTGATATAACGTCCTTGCTTTTTGCTAGACAAGAGCCATCTGTGTGCACCACTTCAACACTCGCTGCTCCTTGCAACCTTCTCCATATCCCTGCTTACGTTAAATCCGCCTCATTCCCCCAATACATGCTGTGACACAAGGGCATGGCTGCTAGCCCTGCCTGTCCACCCTACCCACCTAAACTACCTACAAATCTCCTCATCTTCATATTCAGACAGGCTTGCTGCTGGGAAAAAAAATCACCAGCATTTCCACCTCGAGCGCCAAATCTGCTGCAGCTGCTATTTATATGTTAATCACCAGCTAATGAACAACATGACCTGCATCGCTGCGCCTGGTTATTGTACTTTTCACAAGTCAGTGATCATGTTGGATGTCTTGAGACAACACGCGTATAACACAAACTCTTTTTTTTTTTTTTTTTAATTGGTTAACAGGAATGGGACGGGCAGCACATCCAGCCTTGGCTTGGCAGACCTGGATGCATTTTCTGATGTGCCCACTCAGAGCACAATAATCAGGTAACTGTCAGCGTCACAGGCAGGTGCTAAAAGATTTCTCATTAACGTGTCACTGTCGCCCAAAATGGTTTTCTTTTTAATAGTCTGCAGATAGTGTAATGCATTTTTCTCATTTTCTCACCCAGAGTCAGCAATCGGCTGACATTTAACAAGCTGCCAGACTAACACTCATGCACATGACAGATTATAGCTAATTATTTATTCCATTGCCATTTCAGCACAGACAAAACGGTACAGTATAATAAACACAAAGGCCTCTACAGGCTGCAGCACTTCCCTCAACCGTGAAGGGTTAAAGCATACTCAGATTAAGTGTAAACTAGAAAAAGCACACAGAAAGTGCAGGCCTAAGGAATATTTTAACATTTTTTCTGTGACTTTATACTTCAGCTTTCTACAAGGCTGAAGTATTTGTTTTGGGCATTCCTAAGTGTAATTTTTAGGTCAAGGTCATTTGGTGTGTAAAAGAGCACGTGGTTCTGGCTATGTAATGGACCCTAGGATTTGTTATCAAATCACACCAGCTAGACCTCTCTATATCTGTCTGTCATTGTGATGGTATTTTTGGTAGTTAAAAAAAAGTGACATCAGTTGGACCTATATACTGTATTTCAGTGAATTTAGTGGTAATGAGGAGTGACCTTGACCTTAAACCTTTGGCAACCAAAATCTAATCAGTTTTCATCAAAGGTCAAGTAATTTTGTGTAATCCTGTCAACAGACGGAATAAAAAGCAAACAAACAAACAAACACCACCAAAAACAAAGTACACATTAAAGGAATAGTACACATGGATTTGGGAAAAACGCTTATTCACTTATTCACTATAACTTTCCGGTGCAATGTGTTGTTTGTACATTTGTTCTTTGTAATTCATAAATAAACCAGAGCTAAAAGCTAAACCATTGGCTGTAGTGGTATCTATTTTCTTATGTAACTATTTGCAAAACTGTAAATTAATTGATCTCCCTAAAAAAAATCCACTCAATAAAACTGTGTTACTGTAACTTTTAATTGCTTTTTATTTTCCGAATAGCGAGGAGACAGACAAACACCATCTGTCAGGAGCCAAGGCAAATATCCATGGTAAGTGTCATGATGGATTGTCATGTCACCTCAGTCTTATCAACTTCTTAATTATTCAGCTCCTTTGGCAGCTATGACATCTCTCTACTCACTCTAAACTCTTGATATACTCCAGGTATTGCATGTGTCTGCTCTGTGTGATTAATCTCTATAATGGATGTGCTTAAATAGAATTCTCCTCTCTGAAATAAGAGTGGTCATTAATAATCAGAAAGGGCCTTTAATTCCAGATGTATATCAACAGTTCATCTTTGTTTTATGACTTAAGCCCCAGTCAAGATTACCTTAAAGCAGCAATTTGTAAGCTGTTGAGTCTTATTCCTGGCTTGTCTAATGCCGACCCTTTGGGTTTGCAGTTTGGGCCATCCACTGACTCAGATCACTATTCATCGGTATTTGACAACGTCATAAAGCCCATAGTATCGGTTTTTGATTACCTGACATTAGACTCAACTGGTTAACACAAAGCTACGCTTAGTATGTTTCTATTTTATGGAGCACACCAATGTATGCAAACATTTGGCACATTAGCAGGAACGAACGGTAGCGCATCACTTCAATGGTGACGATCAAAGTCGAGATTTGTAGCGTTTTGTAAGGATGCGCTCCCATTACAATGTATGTCGCCTTGGATTTTTCAGAGAGGACAACAGGCAGCAGCAGTGACTTCAGGGTGCTGTTGGTGGTAAACTGCAATCTTGAGCCGGAGTGCGTGGACTCAGAACTGAGAGTGGCCCTGCAGTGGATCGCTGCCTCAGAGCTGGGCCTTCCTGCTGTCTACTTCAGGAGGTCCAAAGAGAAGAGTGTTGCAAAGGTGGACATAAATAACGATTAAAACCTAGTTGCAGATTTGTGTGGCTTCAGAGATAAAGACATTACCCAAGAACCAACAAAATGAGTCCTTTTTGTTGGCATTAAAGTAAACGTATAACACTGGTAATATTTGTGGAATCTTTTTGGGAATAACTTGCATTTATATATGCTGTAAATTTCTTAATGGTTCAGTAAATTTCTTCTCTCAGTTCCAGAGGGTGGTCCATCTGATGTCCCAGAAGGCGTGGCGAATTGCGGACTTGTTTGGTGCTCTAGTTCAGTTCTGTAAGCTGCACGTGAAAGAGGAGGAGGAGAATGACGGTCGGTCTCTGTCCAGCCTTTTTGACTGGCTGCTGGAGACATTGTAGTGGGGACTGGCTTCCTGAAACTGCAAACACAATCCCACATGCTCACTTCTTCACTCACGCTCCTCAAGTTTTCCCAGCTGTTTGCCCCGTCTCGTCTCACCACGCCAAGTGTTTCCTATAAGCTGAAAGCACAAATGCAATCAGCGTACTGACACCTCAGTGTTTCCATGAAAGTTGTACTTTTTGTCTGTTCGCAGCCATGAATGGGCTAGACTCCCTTTAACAAAAGCGTGTCTTTATTTTCTGATTCACCTCCCTAACGACACAAAGTCAGAGCGAGCTGTAGGCTTACAGGTTGGACATTCCTGAAGGGAAAGAACGAGCCTTCAAGAGATTATAGTCAGCAGGTTTTAACTGCTCCACATATGAATATATTTATTTACAGATTCCCATAACCTAATTGTGGGTTTATTACTTTATTTATTTATTCCAACCAACAAATGTGAAGCAGAGTACCAAAAGAGAATAGGAAAATCAGGTTAAATTCTTCCCACAAGTCAACATGTTCTAGCCATTTTCATCAAAACTACTTAGCAAAGGAGACTAAGTGAGGAAATATACGTCTAGAAAAACTTTTCCTATGACAGCCACTTGAAAGTGTACGTTTGCTTTAAGTAAAATGCTCATATGCTCATGTTGTGTTCATTGGCTAATATACCACCTCAGTTGTGACCTTGAAATACAATTCTAAGTGTGTTTTGATGTTAATGTTACTTAAGAGCTGATTATTTTGGATAGCTGTATTGTACATACTGTAGATTTGGAACTGCTGCACCTTGGAGTAGTAGACTGCTCTCTTTAGCTTTTATTATGTCAGAATGACAGAGTATGGTTTGTAATGTTGAATTTGTATGTGAATGTGGTCTGTTGATTTCTCTACTTAGTGGTAGTACTACATCAGTAATGGGGTAAAAGTAAAAAAAAAAAAAGCACACAATTCAGCTGTAAACTCTGTCACAGGTAGAAACTGAATGTATTTATCTTTTGACATCAATAAATTTCTGTGATGTGAAATACAAGCAGTCTTGATCATTTACGCAAACATTGCTTAGCAGCACATTTATCAGTACTACACTTGGGATACTTGGGATTCAAGTTCATCACAGCTAGGAAGCCACTGAACAACGGACACTTCAACATACTGTCCAGTACACATAACAGAAAGATAAAACATAGGCAAACATTCAAAATGACACTCATGTAATGGATGATTAAAAAATGTTTTCTTTATTTACCGATGCCTCCAAAAACAAAATACTATTGGTAGTAACCTGATGCCATCAAGATGGCAGTAGAATGTGTGCGGCGCATTTTGTTTTCCGTACGAGGGCAGTATTGAATTTGCTCTCTTTCAAAGTGATAAGATGATTAGCTTAGTCTAGCAGAAGAGGTACTGTGGCTTTGTCTACAGTTTTATAACTCAAAAATTAAAAATGTAACATGTGTATTAAGCTGTAGAGGTAAAAATAGGTGTTAGCAGGCCTATCTTTGAACTTTGGACAGAGCCAGGACACCGGTGATCTTGTAGCTTTCTGCCCTTTATGCTAAGCTAAGATAACTGCCTTCTGGCTTTAACTCCTAACTCGACCTTCTTTTGTCAAAGCGCAGTAAATGTTAGATTTTAGATATGTGTATAAGCGTATATGTAGTATTTAAGATGATATGTAATGAGCAAGAGACTTTTTAAAGAGATTCAGTAAAAGGATGAGCATAAGAGGGTCACATCATATAAAATCAAAATTATATCCTGATACTGAAAACTATCCAGTTACCTAAATATGACTGCAGCTTTTCCAGTTGGTAATCCACAATTACAGAAGGTGTGTCACATAAGGTCAATTGTTGAGGAGGGAGGATCAGTACCAGATCCGGCAGGTGTTATCCTTGCTGCCTAAAGCAGAGCACAAACACAAACAGGTGGCTGCACAGATGGACACAACTGCCCTCTCTTCATCTGAAATGCACAATTAAGAAATGGTAACAGCTAGCGAGGAGCTGCTGAAGGCTGTATTTTATCTGCCGTGGTGTGTGTGTGTTTGTGTGTGGACAGCACATACCTGTAATCACAGTGTCACCCTCGTAGTTGAAGACACAGGAGAAGATCTCGTCGGTGTGGCCCTCCAGAGCTTGTAGGCAGACTCCAGACTGAACGTCCCACAGACGAGCTGTTTTGTCTGAGCTGGCAGTGAGGACCCGCCGACCCTGGGGGCTGAAACAGATCTACCAGGAGATTGGGGAGATCAAGCGGTGTGTGTGTGTGTGAGGGACTGCTGAATAAGATATTGGTTACAATAATAAAAAAAGAAGGGAGGATGAGTGAGTTAAGGACATTTATACCACATCAGCAGCATGACATTATAAACATTATTAACATTATAAATACCAATAAGGCACCAGTGGTACCTCTTAGTGACAAGATTTTCCAGCTATTATATCCAAAATTTAATGTTCCTTGATTGTTTTTGTATCCCTTGTGAGATGAACGACGAGAAGATTAAATGAAGAGGGCTCCAGATAGACATGAAAGAGAAGTGTGTTTTTATTAAAACACCAAGCGGCCTAAAACAAGAAAAGGAAACTAACTGAAGAAGGTGACAAAGATAGACTAAAGTAGAAGTTATGACAGGTACAGAAATAGAATAGAAGCAGTTTTAAAAGAACAGAGGCTTAAAAATAATGATAATGAAAAAAAAAAAACATCAGAAAAGAGCTATAATTACACAAGACTAAAGCTGCGTCCCAATTCGGGAAAATGAACGGATGAATTCGGCGATAATCTGTAGTCGTGTTTATGATTCTATTCACCACGGCTTCAGTGCCTTCTCTTTCATTGTTTCTTCCTCGTCCCCTTTCAAACACTGTGCTGTTAATGTGCCACTGAAAAATCTTAAATTTTCATATTCCTATTCAGTGCATGAACAGTTACAGTAGAGTTACAGTTACAGGAAACAGGTGCCACACTGCTACTGCAAGGGACAAAATATTAGAAAGAGAAAGGACTTGTGAACTTATGACAAAACATGTTATTTATGCTAGAATCCCCATAGAAACATGCTTTTAGGTCTTTAATAATACTCATTCCATTTAAATTAATTTAAGTTTTATATTTGCAAGATTCAAAATGAGGCCGGTCCACACAAACATGCTTCTTCCCCACCCAATCTAAGATTAGGTGGGCAAGACTGGGTGGGAGGCCTATGCCGTTGTGGATCCTAGTGGAGTTTAAATCAAACCGCTTTCATGCAGTCCAACCTGAACTTTACACATCCGTTTCGTTACATTACAACTTCTACCAAACCAGCTTAGAGATATAATCTCTCCAGCGTGTCCCAGGTCTGCCCCGGGGTCTCCTCCCGGATGGGCATGCCCAAAACACCTCCCCAGGGAGACGGGGAGTGGGCAACCAACCCTTTTCCGGCTGAGAACCATCATTTCAGATTTAGAAGTGCTGATCCTCATCCCCACCGCTTCACACTCAGCTGCGCACTCCCAAAGCGTAAACTGGAGGTCACTGTTCGGTGAGGCCAACAGGACCAAGTCATCTGCGAAAAGCAGAGATGGAATCCGGAGGCCACCGAACTTCATTCGCTCTGCCGCTTGGCTGCACCTTGAAATTCTGTCCATAAAAATGATGAACAGAACTGGTAACATAGGTCAGCACCTGGCGGAGACCAACCCTGACTGGGAACGAGTCTGACTTACTGCCAGCAATCCTCTCCAGCACCACTGTTTCATCCACCTGTCATCTAGTACTACAGTAATGTTAATGTAGCTTGATAAGGCAGATAGCTTAACTGTTTAATTCATATATGTTTACACAATTCATGTACTTTAAACATCTAAAAAGTCTTCTAACATCAGTGTGAGCAACGAAGGAAAATGTGTATGTTGTTGAGTTTAAAAGGCATCAGCTGCTGGAGACACATGAACCAACTCATGCAGGTCAACAATTGACCAACTTGAGCAATTGGTGAGGAAGTTCCACCTGTGTCTGCATGAATTATTCTTAAAGGCTCAGTCTGTTCTCCAAAATGCAAACAAAACTAACAAAAGTGTGCATCTGTACTTAAATATTAAATGCTTTCTTTCTAAGGCAATCCTATAGAAAAGCTTAATTAGTTGATTTGGTTGTTTTCTTTGTCACATTTCAGTTTGAATAGGACTTTGAATATAACTATTGGCTATAGCAGGAGGTCTCGCTGGATTAGGTTTTAATATGATTTGAGAACAAAGCCCATTCAGTGACAAGAAATATTAAAAAAGGATAAAAAAAATACTCAGACTAAGACACTCTAAAAGAGACAGGGAAAATAAAAAACCTGGTCATGGTTATGAAGCATGGACATAAGGGAGAGAGGTGTCATGTTAGAGAGAAATTAATGTCATTATCCTCTGGAATGATCCTCCATCCTGCCTGTAGAAACTGCCTGATGCGATTAAGTGACCAGGGGACTTCTCAGCCCTCTGAGCCAGAGCTTTCTGGAGAGACACTCATACATACCGTAGCACAACACCTTTATTTAAAAGAAAAGCCCATTTAAATAAAAGGTCAAAACAAGGGCCAAACAAACACACATTTTATTTGTGTGTGTTTGACTCATCTAATGGTTGGCAATGTCACACTTAGTTCAAGTTTATTTTTGAGGATGTGTGATTAGATGCGATGGCGTGGCTAAAAGGTTTGGTGTTCTGAGTTCAAAGGCTAATTGCACGAGGTCAGACCATGATCACCTAGGGTCAGGGATGACAGATGGCATTTGTGATTTCTCAGGGAGAAATCTAGTTTGAACCCCACAGACTCAATTAGTTAGATTAACTGACGCATCGTTACAGTCCCATCTCCAGCTCGCTGAGATTTACCACATGACTAAGTAAGTACGAAACAGCCTGAAGCCTGGACTCCTGCCTCTCCACCTTAGCATCATGGTCTATCCCATGTTAACAACGCGTGTGCGGGAAATATTCTATTTACGGCGCTGGCCTGCGGTGCTGTAGCATAAGAGCTGGGCCACATACACACTCATGCACACCTGCTTGGTGCATCCAAAGACTTCTGGTCCTTAAGTATACACCCAAACACATCATAGAGGTCATGCTCTCATTATGCCTCCAGTGACAAATGATCAGTGGAATAAATTTAGTTTTTCCTGTTAATGTCAAAGGCTGACAGGAGGTAAACGTGGTCCATGTTAATTTCTGTGTCCAATTCTGAATATTGTCATTTTCTGAATAACGATGTAAAAAAACTAGTGTGCATGTAAAACATACTCATCATTAGCGTATTTTGCTGAGATTAGAAGGAGTTTGAAATGCATTACTTACAACAACAGTAAACGCCTATTCAGTTTATCACAGAGACAAAATACTCAAGTTTTAGCTTTACCAATAAAAGGTGACACTCTGTACAACTGGATTTCCATTCAAATTTACTGCAACTTTTAACTGACCTTTTCAAGAAATGAATAAACAAAATGGGCCTTTGTGTGTTTCCATCCACTAACGTTATGCCAATATTAGGAGTTAGTTCATCAGCTAGCCAGCAGATGGCAGACTTTCCACTCAGGTCAGGTATCACTTTACAACAGAAGTAGAAGGTGCAAACTAATGATGCAGTTAAAGAGCGAAACACATTGCAGAGGAAGAGGAAATTTTAACAAGAAATAATGCAAGGGACACTGAAAAATACTATTAAAAGCTACCACTACAGATATCTGAAAAGCATACATTATATCAACAGATATCATCTGCAGCTGCCACCGTTGCTTCTCCCCTGCAGCAGAAGACAGACGCTTGAATGACGTTTAGGTCACATGATCTCTAAATATCCTCCATTATTCACTTAATCTGTATCCATTGCACTTATTCGTATTTACCTTTTATCAATATGCCAACTTTTATGTGATTTTTGAGGATTTTTTTTTTAATTTTCTGTTTCCATTCATGTTTGTTATACACAATTCAAAAATACACATAAAACAGGCCTATGGAATGTCACCTTCTGGCGTTATAAACAACTTTTCATAGTTAAAAGAGTTACCTTGGAGATTTCTCCCTCATGACCCTCTAGGGTCACAAGACACTGATGTGTGTTTGCACTGAACACTCTCGCGGTACCTGACCACCCAAGGAAGAGAAAGAGTTGTTAGTGTACATGCACCATGCTTGTTTTTCCAAGTCAAAATGTTGATTTTGTTGCATTTTTAAATGTAAATTTAAATGTAAAACATATTTATAACATTGTACTAGTAAAACAGACAAAACTAGATATGAATTGAGTTGCTTCTCTCACCATCAGCAGAGGCAGTAGCAATGAGCTGACCACTTAAATCGAAACACACGTCTAGCACCTCTTCTTTGTGTCCAACAAGGGTGGCCACACACTTGCCGCTGGCTGCTTCCCACAGCTGCAAATACGTTCACACAGTACATCCGGTAACATTTTAACACGCACACAGGCAGAAAACACATACACAGTCTTATGAAATATGTTAGCAAGTAGCTTTTAGCTATTTTCCCAGTTCTCTTGGAGGAACCTGAGGTGGATAATTCATATTTGTGAGCACGACTCATCTCGGCATTATTAAGGAATTAGGGATTATTTTTTCTGCTTTAAATGATGGAGAGTCATCCATCAAAAAATAGGATTTCAGTGTGAAGAAGCGCACGAAGATGGAAACAGTGCAAACAACCAACACACACACACACAAATAACAAGTTTTTCATTAGATGATAGTTCACCTTGCAGGTTTTGTCCATGGACCCTGTGACTATGAGGGAGCAATCCCAGTTGAACTGAGCATTGCTGATTTCGGCCCGATGACCAATCAGAGTGTGGACACATCTGAGATGAAGATGAGAATCCATGAAAAGCTGTTCACGGACTTTACATCACTGCTCATGACATACATGTGGAAAATCGATGCAAAACGATGAAGGCTGGCTGACCTTCCTGAAGCAACATCCCATACAGCCACTGTGTGGTCAAAGGAGCCAGTGAGGAGCTGGTCACCCACCGAGTTGAAGCACAGGGAGAGAACTTCTCCAGTGTGACCCTGGGTGAAAACAGAGAACGTGACCCTTCACAACTTAATTTCCCGTTCCTTTCCCCCTCTCTTCCTTAGCATTATACATTATTAAAATGCTGGTAAACATACAGACTTGAAGGTATATTCTCGAATTATTGAAATGATTTGATCCTTCTTTGGTGACAAGTACTAAAAAATCGAGACAGCACAGCTTCTCATTGAGAGAGATCGGTCACACCACGGACCCACACGCCATCTGCACACCAAAAAGAACACGCTACTCCTCTCAGTTTGGCTTATTGGAGTTGCTTTGAAAGAGTTACAGCTACAGATCAGGGCTGAGTGACGGCCATCAGTAACACTGAATTACAGAATAATTACTCACAGAAACGAATGAAAACTTAATCAGTGCATTAATAATGAATGGATGTGAGACACACTCGAAAAAGAGCAAGAGAGGCATTGGGATACAGTAAGTACAGAAATCATATCTCACAATCAGAGTGGCCATCTCCTTCCCAGTCTCCACATCCCATAGCTTGGCAGTGTTGTCCATGCTGCCTGTGGCTACCAGTGTACTCTGAGTGTTGAACGCCAGGCACACCTACGCAACACAAAACTCTTTTTTCAACTCACTGAAACTGAATTGTGACACAAAGCCAATAGGGAATAGGCAAACAGTACAGTGCATAATAGCAAAGTCGCCTACAGCATATGAAGTGACAACTGAACAAAAATAAACAATTTATTCATTTTTAAGTGTGTCATACATACAATTTCGGCCACGTGCCCACAATAGGTGTGAAAACATTTGCCCGTCTTAGCGCACCAGAGTTTGCAGGTCTTATCAAAAGAGCCGGTGGCGATCTTGTCTCTGGATTTCAGGAAAGATAAAAAAAATAAAGCAAATCCACTGTTGCTTGTAACATCAAAGGTCCATTTGAAAGGCTAAATACTCGGAGCAATAATTCAAGTTGCTGAGAGTTTTGCCGACACAGCTCATTACCCGTAGGGGTTGTTGAAGGCAATTGCATACACCACGTTTCTGTGACCCTCTAGCGTGTGAAGCTCTGTGCCTGAGGCTGTGTCCCACAACTTGCATGTCCTGTCGTAGCTCCCTGTTATAAACCTGCAGAGTGTTAGAGACAACAGTAAAGAGCACAGCACCTAAAAATACCAGACCGTTTCAAAATTCAAAGCACTGTGGCAGAGCAGACCCACCTGGACCCTGATTTGTCAAATGCAACATTTGTCAGAGGTAGTATGTGCGCCTTAAGCTCCTGCAAAACAAAAATGCAGGACAAATTGAGAAAATACATGCCTCAAGGTAGTTATTTACTTCACTCATCCTAAAGATTTCGATACATGTGTGAAGGCCATAATATAATCCCTCTGACTATGATGTGATATGAAGAACTCCTTCTGGGCATAAAAGATTTCCATTCTTTAACTTAATTACTCACCAGTTTTGGACAGAGACAGAAGAAAAAAAATCACCATCCTCTGACCTCCAGACACCCTTTTACAAATTAAATCCTGAAGATACACATGCACACTGGTCGTTACTATATTAGACATGCTTATAATTCTCGCTGAACGAACCTCTGCTGCTCTTTAGTGTCACTCTGGAGAGCTGGATAATTTCACTACTCAAACTCCCGACTTTCCACACATGTGAATAATGTTTGAAAGAAAAAAAAAAATCAGGGTAAGAAACTGATGTACTGTTATTAATTCATGTTGCCGAACATTTCGTCATCCAACATTTTTTTCAGCTGCCTGTGTGTAACAGCACAGCTTTAGGCCAAATCCACCAGATTTATTTTAGTCCCTAAGTTTGACAGCTGCTGCTACAAGACTAATATTCTTTACCACTGTGGCCATGTGCTCGTTCATGGGGTAATGTTGGCTCTCTGTAAATTACAGAGTATGATCTAGACCTACTCGACATGTTAAGGGTCACTTTTTTTTATGAATTGACACTATAATTAAAGGAAACGTTGGAACGTTGTATAACGTGAATTAAATCAAAATACAGTGATTTACAAATCCTTTTCAACCTATATTCAATTGAATTCAGCACAAAGACAAGCTATCTAATGTTCAAACTGATCAACTTTATTGACTTTATTTTTTTTTTTTTTTAATATACACAAATTCTGAATTGAATGCCTGCAACACTTTCCAAAAAAGTTGGGAAGGGAGCATGTTTATCTCCTGTGTTACATCAACTTTCCCTCTAAGACTCTAGTTGTTGAAGTAGTGAAAGTGGAATTCTGTGTAATAGAATTGTGCCAGAATTGTACCAAATAATTGTAGAATTTTACAGAATAATATGCCAGACATCATCAATGGGATACAGGTCTGGACTGCAAGCAGGCAGGGTTTGTACTTGTAATTGGGGTTTGTACTTTAGATTAAATCAAAATCTATGAAATGCAACTGAAAATAACTGAAGAACCACTTTAATTACACTCACATCCCTCTATTGGTTTATTTGTTGTGAGTGAATACAATGTAATGTCAGTATGAGTCGAGTGTCTGACCTTGGAGAAAGAGAACCTCTGGTGGTCCTGCTGGCCCTGTTTCTGCTGAAGTCGAATGATCAGGTGTTTGACCTGGGCAGCCTGGGACTCTGTGATCAGAGGCTCAGATTGCCTGATTGCTGCCAACATCTCATCTGGGTCTGTTCTGCACGGCAGGAAAGGCCTGTTTTTAGACATCAAATCACCTAAGAGTGATCACTTAAAGTGCCTCTGGTTATAGCATGAAAAATACATGCAAAATAACCATGAATATTTGAGTAAATCTTGAAGTAAATCTCAGGGCTTGTAGGCAAAGGTTCTGCGTTCAAAATAATGCTAAATTACTAAAAATGCGTTTCAAATAAATTTGTAAATTCAAACTGCGGCATTGGTGGGCTGTGAGGGGGTGCCCTGATGTTCAAAAAAATGAATTGAAATTGCCCTCTTAGATGCTCCTGTGGTAGGTAAAACATGATCTGCCCTTCCCGTGGACAAAGCATGATCAAATATGCCCTAGAGATGCCCTTTTTCTCTTTATTTCACTAGAAATGTATGACTTTTTGTGTGCCGGAGCTCCACTGCATACATCCGGTGCCCTTATCCATTAATTCTTTTTGAGTACACCATGGTTTTTCAGTAAAATGCTTCCTGTCATCAGTTTCAATATCATATATGATAGTTTGGAATTAATAATAATGCTGCATTATAAAAAGGACACATTTGACTTGTTTGAGAGGTGAAAAGCAGTAACTCTGCCACAGAGGGTCATAGTGACATTACAATTAGTGCTGTGGGAGAACCTTATGACACAACTCACACACCCTGGAGACAAATCCAAAAGGTCGATTGATTTACTCCCCAGATTTCCTCCGTTCTCATACTCCAAGATTATACCTAATAGCAGAAAAACAAATGAGACCAGGAAAAGGAACTTGTGTCTTGTCAACGCAGATCACGTTAACATGAAGGAAAGCATAAAAGGGCGACACGTTGCCTGGAAAGAGACGAAATCACAGCTGGGAATTTTGGGGAGTTGAAATGTTTACCTGGCGGATAGTATCTGAGCAGGAACCGCTTCAGTTTCATATCGCCGAGTTTTCAGATTACTTCACGTTACCTTATCAACAAGCCGTTGCTATGGCGACCAAACACACGGCACAAACCCGTACGCTGTCTTTACGCAGGAGTAGCCTGCAAATAGAGAAAGATGAACGCCGATTATTTAATTTGGCTAAAATTTAGCATATTTTTGAATACAGAAAAAAAAACAAAAAAACATAGCTATACGAAATTTATAATATCATACATGCAAATCAAAACAGGACACCTTTATGAACTATCAAATGGATTATTTTTATATATTTTACAGTGCGATGAATCTCTACAACAACTTTCGAACTGCTAAACGTTATGGAACATGTATATTCCATACACAGAATTGAATGCATTATATTGAAGGGAGAGAGCCATTTCAATATACAATAAAGAAAAACTATATATATTACTCAGACTAGTTCTTCAAGACATTAATAATCCCCAAAAAAATTACCATAAGCGAAAAGAAATGCAGCTGTTTTTGTTAATGTACATGAACTTTATTATATTTTCAACAGGCACCTTTGTGGTAAACATGTTTACTGACAGGACCACTTTCGCGCATGAGCAGTGCAGGGCCGGGTAGGAGAGACGTGGGAGAGGTGACTGACATGATGGGGGCAAGAAAACGGAGCCCGAAACTAAGTAGTATGACTTGGTTACACTATATTGACATGGTGGTCCATAGAAACGCAAATAATTCAGGTTGCTACTACAATTAAAATATAATTTTTCCCTGAATTTCACCTGACAACCTCCGTCCTGCTGTGGGGAGACAGTTGTTACAACTTCTTTGGATTGTTTATTGTGATTTATTTGTACTACTATTTCACGCTATATGAGTATTTTGTGACTCTGTAGTTTCCAACAGAGATAGTAAATTATTAATTTATTCTCTATTATCTTTTTTAGTAGAACAAATATTTTATCTGTCTAAAGAAGGGGAGTTATTTTATTTCCAGACTCAATTTCTCTGCTTGGATTAATGAAAAGTCTCTCTCTATTACATGATTTAATACTCACCATTACAGATAGCCAGACATGAAGAAATACTCATTCATCCTCCTGTTCCTATAGGGTCAAAGTCTGTCGCTCATAAATTGTGACAAAGTCACATGCAGATGATAAAGATTATAACACAAACACCTTGAAAAATTCTCAGTTGCACTTAAGACATTGTGCAGTTTTGCCAGACTTTCAAACTGCTGGAAATTGAAGACCCCCCTGGGAGGCTGTGCTTTGGTAAAACCATGGTCTGTTGGGAGAAGCCGAGGACCTCCAGCTGGGTTTATCCCACTGCGGTCCTTTCACTCTATGGGTTTTTTGCCAACTGCAGGGTTGCAGAACCCTTCCTGACACCATACCTGATTGGACCACACAAGAACATCTCTGAAGAAGTGGTAAGAACAGCCGACACGTGTTCAAAATAATAGCAGTCCATCATCACTAACCAGATGAATCACTGTTTTAGGTAGAAATTATATTTATAAATGGCAAATAATTTACTAGTAGGTGTAGTAAACTTTTAGAAAACCAACAGACCCAATAATCATTACGTGCATGCAGCTGATTCTCCTGATTCTTGAATCATTCATTGAAAGGGGCATGTTCCAAAATAATAGCAGTGTGGAGTTCAATTATGGAGGTCATTCATTCTGTCAAAAAACAGGTGTCAAACAGGTGATCCCTATTTGAGGACGAAGGCAGCAAACAATGTACATGCTGGTTATAGTACATTTCTCTCTGAAAATCTGAGTAAAATGGGTCGTTCCTGACATTGTTCAGAATAACAGCGTACTTTAATTAAAAAGTTGTTTGGAGAGGGGGAAACATATAAAGAAGTGCAGAAAATGATAGGCTGCTCTGCTAAAATGATTTCAAATGCTTTATAATGGCAAGCATAACCAGAAATACGTGGAAGAAAACAGAAAACTACCATTCGAATGGATTGAAGAATTGCCAAAATGGCAAAAACTCAGCCAATGATCATCTCCAGGGTGTATCAGAGAAGGTTACCTGGGAGTACTGTAACAATTAGAAGCCGCCTATGTTTCAAAAAGCCCCCGCAATGTCCCATTGTTGAATAAACGACATTTCCCGAAGAGGTTACAATTTGCCAAAGAACACATTGACTGGCCTAAAGAGAAATGGCACATCATTTTGTGGACCCATGAAAGCAAGATTATTCTTTTTGGGTCTAGGGGCTGCCGACAATTTGTCAGATGACCCCCAAACAGTGAATTCAAGCCACAGTACACATAAGACAGTGAAGCATGGTGGCGCAAGCATCATGATTTGGAAATGTTTCTCATACTATGGTATCAGGCCTATTTATCTCATACCAGGGATCATGGATCAGTTTGATTACATCAAAATACTTGAAGAGGCCATGTTGCCTTATGCCAATGAGGAAATGCCCTTGAAATGGGTGTTTCAACAAGACAACTACCCCAAACGCAACAGTAAGCGAGCAGCATCTTGGTTCCAGACCAGCAAGATTAACATTATGGCGTGGCAAGCCCATGCCCCGGACCTTAATCCAATAGGAAACTTGTGGGGTGACATAGAAAATGCTGTTTCTGAGGCAAAACCAAGAAATGCAGAGGAACTGTGGAATGTAGTCCAAACGTCCTGGGCTGGAATACCTGCCAGAAGTTGGTCAACTCCATGCAACACAAATGTGAAGCAGTTCTCAGAAACAGTGGTAATACAACTAAATAGTTAGTTCAATGATTCACAGGAAAGTTAAATCTTCAAACATTTTTCAGTTTATACAGTAAATATTTCCATTTGTATAGAAAAATGATGGCACTGCTATTTTATGAACAGCCTAATATTCCCTTTTCTTCACTTTCTGTGAAGTAATAACAAATTTGACACATTTTTCTTCATGTTTGAATTGCATTTTGTGTTTGTAAATGAAAGCTGTCATAATGATTTTGAGCTTTACTCACTTTATTTATACACACTGCTATTATTTTGAACACAACTGTACATGCACAGTTACACCGATCAGCCATAACATTACCACCACTGACAGTCGAAGTGTATATCATTGATCACTTCACTACAGTGCAAAGTTCTGGTGTGAAACCATTGACATTTGACACAAATCGTCTGTCACAAACAACCTTGATGACCAAGCATGTCTTCCATGGAACTTACAGCCCCCCAGGACACCTATAATACTGTGGGACTTCAATCAGCGGTCAGTCTCAGTGGTGTTCATCGTATAGCTGACCAGTTTAGACTTAACTTTCAACCTGTTCATGATACGAGCTGCACCTTCTATTAGGAGCGCATGAGGCCCACCAGCCCTGAGGTTGGATGGACAATAAGATAGAGACAGTGTCAGGATCAGCGTCTTCTCTCGTGCTTGTTTCCCCATAGGTGACCAACTACCTGTTCCCCATCTGGACATACTCCTACCTAGCCTTCCTCTTCCCCGTCTTCCTCCTGACCGACTTCCTGAGGTATAAGCCCCTCATCATGCTACAGGGGCTCTTCCTGGTCACCAACTACATCCTGCTGTGCTTTGCCCCGGGTCTGCCCGCTATGGTCTTCCTTCAGGTCCACTGATACACTGATGAAAATTTCTGACAGCAGTTGTATACTAATCATTTTCCTCGTGTCACCTTTCAGATTCTCTTCAGCAATTTGTAAACTTTGAAACGCACAATATCTTAGTTAAGGTTTTTATTTCTTATAGTCAGTGGAGAGCGATGAGGTGGAAGGGTTTACTATCTCTTTCAAATCTTACATTCAATTATTAAATAAAAAAAACCTCACCAATTATTGAGTTCATCCACTCAATTGTTTTGTCACATAGGACAATCAGGAACCTTTCTGACATTAGTCAGCAAAACCTTACATGCAAATGAGAGTATTCTCTTGCATAACTTGTTCTACAACTTGCTCACATACAGCAGCAGTTTAAAACCCATCAAGTCTCTCTTTTAGAAAACAGTCAAAATTGGAGACAGGAAACATTTGCATTTTCATTATAGCAAAACAAAAGTACGTTTAACATTTTATACAATGACAGTAATTACATTTTTTTTTAATGCTTATTTTATATTAATTAATTAAATCGATTTGCCTATTTTAGTCTAGTGGTAGTATCTTTTATATGGCACACATTCATGGAATAAATTACGAGCACACATTAGGTACAGTTACAAGTACATAACCATCAATGAAAAGAGGGAAAAAAGAGGAAAAAAAATCAATTAAAAAAAACTCAAACATTGGTCAAAAACACAGCACTCATATTAAAACCTGCTTTTTCCTCTGATCCATGTTCCTGATGGGCTTTTTGACTTATCCAGAACATGAGTGTTTACTCTAAGTATTTCCATTACTCTTAGTGTAGTGTGTCTAAATATAATGTACTGTCTCTGTGCCATTTTGTGTCTATAACTCCTATTTAATTGTCCTATATAGCTGTTTTTATGGTACCTGCCGTAGGAGGACAGTACGAATGTAATTTAGCAATTGCCAGCATATTTACATTGATGCTTACTGCTGATATGTGGATTAATGGACATTAATTCATTAAACTCAAAACAAGGAACAATTTACTTAATACAAAAGTTTGTATGCCAGTGGTTCCCAGGCATCAAGCCGGTATTGCTGCATGATAACATATCGCACAATCCCAAAGAGTTCTGTCCACTCAACAGGTCAACTATGCTGTGGTGACGTCTACGGAGGTGGCCTACTTCTCTTACATTTACAGTGTGATTCCAGTTGAGAATTATCAACGAGCCACTGGTTACCTGCGCAGCGCCATGCTGGCTGGATATACATTTGGTGCCAGCTTGGGCCAGGTGCTCATCTCCGTGGCAGGTAGGGCTTCTTAAGATAAAGTCGACACCTCAGGAAAGATAATAATTATTTCTCAGTTTCAAAATCTGCCTTGCCTGTATACATAACAAAATCGAATGATTATTTTGAAGGCGCTCCACCTCTGAGCGATACTTCAAAACTTTGAGAAATCATTAATTAACTCTAATCAACAGGAGTCGACTACTTCTACATCAACACCATCACTCTGGGGATTGTGAGCATGGCTTTTCTCATCTCCTTTTGCTTGCCCATGCCCCAGAGGAGCCTGTTCTTCAAAGGGAAAAAGGCCGCAGCTCTGGGCTCACGGTCTCAGGAGGAGAGGCCACCGAGACCCACGGAACCAGTGATGTACAAGGATGAAGCTAGCTCAGGGACAGAGAAGATGGAAGACAGCAGCACGGGCTGGTGGAGCAGGGAGAACGTGGCTGCTGCGGGCCATGTACTTTGGCAAAGCTTCAGGGAGTCATATTCTTCCAGGCATCTACTTTTCTGGATTTGTTTTAGCAATACACATCACAGTTTGATTCAAGAGCACACGTGTTTTTGCACAGTTTCACTTCACCTCTGAAAATGAGCAAACAAAATGATTCTGCATCATTTCCAGTGAATTATTCAGTGCAGTAACAGCCCTTCATACGACCATAACCATGATCTGTTTTAATGGTGACGACCTTGCAGGCATTTAATCTATTGGTCCCTGTGGTGGGCTCTGGCCACGGCTGGCTACGTGCAAGTTTTCAACTACATCCAGCTGATGTGGGACCATATAGAACCATCTGCCACATCATCCATCTACAATGGAGGTGTAGAGGCTGCGTGCTCTCTTGTGGGTAAGGGTGAATGTTTGTGCGTGTGTGTATTGTTGCGTGGACAAACGTTTGCTTTACAAACAACGTAGTGAGGACGTTTTGGAATTTTGAGGTATTTTTAGATGGTCCTCACTCAAAACTCTAAAGGGCTGTTTGAGGATAAGACTTGTTTTAAGGGGATATGTTAAAATGAGGTTTTGCTTAAGGTTGGAGTTACGCATTTAGCTGCCAGGAATGCATCACCCAGGTATGAGTGTCCTCACAAGAATATAGAAATACCAGTTTTTGTGTGTTTAAGATAAGAATAAAAAAATCAGACGGGGAAAAAAATGGTGAAACAGTACTTGAGGTATTTTGTGTGATTGAGTATAATCATTGATGATATACTAATTTATAATCATTTGCACAAAAGTTGGGATGCTGTCTAAAAGGTGAATAAGAACAGCACAAAGACAAGATATTTAATGTTTTGAGAAACTTTATTTGCATGTTTACCACTGTGTTGCATCACATTTTATTCTAACATCATATGTACAACAGAGTGTTTTGTCTAGGGGTCTTAGCTGCCCCTGCTAATTAAGCTAACACCATAAGAAAAGGAAGATGAGTGAAAATAAATAAGCAACTTCTGACATCACCCATAGAAAATCACGACACTTACACACATCGATTTTTTTTCCCACGCCTGATATACAGTATATTTTGATCGATTGAATACTCGCTTCCACACCTAAAAACACGTAAATATTTCTTCACATTTTTAAATGTTAACGCTTATTTGGATAAATATGACATTCCAAAATGATATGACCAAAATGATTATCATGTAAACTGAAAAAAAAAAAAAAAAGAATAATGCAGACAAAAGCTACTTTTGAATAAAGCTCATTACTTGATTTTTGACTTATACAAGCAGTGAATGACTTTGACTGCACAGGGAGCCGGAACTACGAGATCTCTTAGCACAAGGCAGGGGCAAAAGGTCGCAGCACAACAACAACACCTATATAGAGCAGAATCAAATTTAGCAATGTTATTAAAAGCCAACTTGTCTGATCTAATCTATAAAAGACCTATAAAAACTTGCTGTTAAAAGAAAACAACCATGCCATTCTTGTTTTTATGGGACACCTGATTACACAGAACACATGTATTGATTAGACAGCAGATTGCCATCGTCCTGTTGGCGTACGCTCGGCCTGACTTGGCAGGAGAAGAGTAATTGCTTCAGTTAAGGAGGCAAGGAGATAATGGATTTCGTGATTATTGCTTATAGCTTGGTGGAAATGGTCCATCATAACAGGCAGGTGGAGCGAAGGCCATCTCAGGCATTTTTGCACTGTGGAGAGGCCACGTCCTCTCTTTAAACGTATGTTCAAGGAAAGAGATGCTGTTGGGATTAATGCCTGAATCACAATGAGGAAGTCACAGCGGGGGCGCTGTCAACTGGAGTGACAGATGAACTATTGTCATTATTCTCGTCCACTGGCCAGGCGCTGCAGCGGCCTTCTTTGTGGGCTACATCAAGATGAACTGGGCCGTGTGGGGAGAGCTGGCTTTAGGCTTGTTCTCAACCTTGGCCACCTGTGCCGTGTTTCTGTTGGCCCTCGCCAGCAACATTTGGGTATGCTACGCAGGTTACATCATATTCAAGTCGTGCTACATGCTTCTCATCACAATCACCACGTAAGTTCACTGTAGAAGCCCCCAAACCTCCTCTCTGTTGATAAAGAAACAACATAGATTAGTGTATTCTACTGATTGCCTGACAGGAACTGGTAGAAGGATCTTGCAGTGTGGTTTTATCTAAAAAACAAGAAAGGTGCATTTGGATAACTGTTTTCTCTATGGAAAATTTAAAAAAAAGTGATTCAAATTGCCCTTTTCTATTCAATTTCTAATAGAAATATTACAAATTCTCATTGACTAATCAAAATGAACTTTGCATTCATCTAAATATCTCTACCAGGATTAAAAGAAAAAAAAAAAAAGAGTCCCAGAAATGATAAGCACTTTCTCACTCTAGATTTCAGATTGCATCCAACCTCTCCATGGAGTGCTACGCTCTGACTTTTGGGATCAATACTTTCGTTGCCCTCTCACTGCAGACTATTTTAACATTCATATTTGTGGACGAAGCTGTGCTAGGATTGGACATTGTGACGCAGGTACGTGTGCACGCAGTATTATTCTGCTCGCTCAAAATCTAGGATGTGCTGCATAGCTTTGTACCTCGTAACATTAACGTGAGGACAGGGCGACACCTGGTGGTGATCTTGCACTAGTGCATGCTCATAGAATGGGTGAAATGATTGTGCTGGAGATGACGGAAGGCTTTCTCTGCAGTTCATCATCTACGGCAGCTACTACGCCGTCATCTCGGTGCTGTTTCTGATTCGAGGGACCTACACTGCATGTGTAAATCACCGCCGTTCTGAGCACACAGAAGAAAAGGGACAAGAACCCAGTGTGGAAGTGATCTCTGCTGCATATTTCTGACCACTGTTAACAAACTGTTGTAGCCTTGATCTATTCTATTTGATTATGGGGAAATAAAACTGTCATGCAACAGCATTATCACTCTGTGACGAGTGTGAAATTGAGGATCATATTGCCATGAAAGTTGCACCAATAGATACAACACTGACTTTTAGTCGTTAACTGACCCTGTGAGTGTTTCCCTTTATCTCTACAACAATCTCCCGAGGAAGCCAAAAAAAACAGCACAGTAAAGCTACAATTATTACTGATTTCAAGGATAAAGTCCTAAAATTTGTCTGGTTGCTTGTTTAATTTGTGACAAGCCGATCTCAGCTCAAGCTGGCCAGTCACCAAGGCTGTACTGCTCTTTGACCGAGTTGTTGATTGACTAGCAAAGCTCAGCACTTGGACTATTTAAGGTGCTCCTCATACAGGAAGGGTAAGTCGTAGAGGAACGGTGGTTATATATAAACACACACACCTGAAAGAGGTAGACGGACAGCAGAATATGGAAACTGTGAGGAAGTGGAGGGCATCCTGGAGGTATCCCACAACTATATTGTGCATATATGGATTCTTCAGTACAGTTAAACCCATGGAGCCTTTCCTCATCCCGTACCTGATGGGATCGGACAAGAACCTGACAGCAGAGCAGGTATGAAAAGCAAATATATGTGACTAAAGCAAATCTTGAAGCCGAGCAACAGAATAAATCACATGTCAAAAGAACAATCATGTCTGAGTACATTCAGTGTGGATACCGGTATTTATGCAAAACAGCCACAACATTAAAACAACCTGCACGAGTTTGTATTGGTCCCTCTTGGACCTCCAAGGATGGGTTGGTGGATCATTTGGGTCTTCTGGGGTGAGGGAGTAGGGCCTCAGTTCCATCACATCCAAGGAATGCTTGACTGTATTGGAATCTGTGTAGTCTGGAGGTCAAGCCATAGCCTTGAGTGGGTGATAGGTTTCAAAGGAAAATCCTAATAAATTAAGTTTTGAACTAATTATTGGTATTCATTTGTCATTTGTTTTTAATGGTTTGGCTGATGTCACTGAGAAAAATATATTTGCTACATATTACATCATTGGAAAATATGCACCTTGCTGTATCACCTAATGGAGTTGAATGTAATCTTTATTGCTTGAGTAATAAGTCCAATCACCATTCTAAAAACCTTTTTTATAGCTGTGAAGCGGTAAAGTCTTCATCAAACACACAGCGGCTCATTCGCATGTGTTAATCTATGAATCGATGTTGAACCTCATCAGGTGAACAATCAAGTGTTCCCAGTGTGGACCTACTCCTACCTGTCCGTGCTGGTGCCAGTGTTCCTGCTCACTGATTGGCTGCGCTACAAGCCCGTAGTGGTTTTCCAGGGCGCCGCCCTTTTCATCACCACAACCATGCTCCGATGGCTGACAAGTGTTCCAGCTATGCAGGCCATGCAGTTTTTCTATGGGGTGGTGACAGCAAGCGAAGTGGCCTATTTCTCCTACATCTACAGGTCTCGTGGCGCAGAGGGCAGATCAAGGCACAGGTTCAACTTTGCCTCCTCAAGACATACGTGACATTCTGAAGGTGTTTTTGTTATTGCAGTGTGGTAGATCTGAAGAAGTACCGAAAGGCCACGTCCTACTGCCGCAGTGTCCAGCTCCTGGGGTATACAGTGGGCTCCGTGCTGGGCCAGCTGCTCGTCAGCTTTGACCTCATGTCCTACAACAACATGATGGTGCTGACTCTTGGGTTTACTTCCATCGCTCTCCTCACATCCATCTTCCTACCAATGCCCCGACGGAGCATGTTCTTTCACCGCAAACATCCTGGACAGAAAGCAGAGGAGGCAGCCGAGTGCACGATGGCCTCCCCAGGAGAAGTGAAAGGTGGGAACATGGAAAAGAGGGGACAAATAGAGGAGAAAACTGGAAAGGACGACACAGAGGACCTTGAAAGGGAGTCAGCTGTCGCTCAGACCTGCGGTAAAGTCCTTCTCCAGGTGTGGAGAGACTCCCGCCAGTGCTATTCCTCCAGGCAGCTGCTGTACTGGTCAGTGTGGTGGGCAGTGGCCACATGTGGCTACAACCAGACTGTGAACTATGTGCAGGTCAGTTGCAAAGTTAATATAAATGAGTGAAACTTAAGCAACTGATTTGCTTTTAACTTGCATTTTAATACACTTTTTTTGTTACAGAGTATAAGACAATGCAAAGCTGCCACCACATGACAAAACTGTCCTCCATATAAACCTCTGCCAAGGAGCTAATGTTTTTGCTGGCGTTTGTTTATTTGTATCTTTGTTAAAAGGTTAAATCTAACTCTGCTTATTGATGGATTTTGATGATTTTTTTATCAGTGTGTCTTTGTCTATCTTAAAGCTGAATAATGGTGATCAAAGGTCAATGAAAGGTCAAAAAGCAAGTTTTTTTGGACATACAGTGAGGTCCAGAAGAACCTTTTGCCAATGACACAATTCTTATCACTTTGTTTCTATACACCAACACAATGGATTTGAAATAAAGCAATCAGATTGTAATCGAAGTGTAGACTTTTAGCTTTCATATAAGAGACTTCACAAAAACCAGCGACTAGGGGTCAAAAACCAGCATATTTCTAGTGCCGGTCCCGAGTCTGGATAAACGGCGAGAGTTGCATCAAGACGAGGTGAAGAAGCGAGTACAGGCAGGGTGGAGTGGGTGGAGAATAGTGTCAGGAGTGATGTGATGACAAAAGAGTAGCAGAAAAAGTGAAAGGAAAGGTTTACAAGAGGATAGTGACACCAGCAATGTTTGGTTTGGAGACGGTAGCACTGACCAAAAGACAGGAGACAGAGCTGGAGGTGGCAGAGTTAAAAATATTGAGATTCTCCTTGAGAGTGACGAGGATGGACAGGATTAGGGATGAGCCCATCAGAGGGAAAGCAAATGTTGGACAATTTGGAGGCATCATGGCCAGAACCAGTTGGATCTACAGTTCATGTGTTCTACATCCCATCAGGTGGCCCGAACATGTGCTCTTTTTAGCAAATGGATTTGACCTAAAAAAGAAAAAAAACAAAAAAAACTTAAAACACCTAGAGCAAAGACTAATTTCAAAGTCTGGTAGAAAGTTGCTCAAAGTAATTAAAAAAAAACAAACAACTTGATAGGTCAAAGGTTAAGGACACTAAAGGTAATGATATGCAGAAGAACGGTATATTTTAAGGAACTTAGCTCCTTTTGCAGTTTTGCACTCTTGAGTGCTGTAAAGTAAGTTTATCACAAGCTCAGGTAGTGTGTCGTTTTTTGCCGCTAGGGTGCTATAAAAGAAATTCAACACAAGACAAAGTAGTGTGTGATGTATGTGAGGCATAAAATTAAGCATTCTCTATGTAAAACACATGGAATTATTTGAAATTTGGGTGCATAACCTATTTCATTGTCATTTGGACATTTTAATTTAGAAATTTTCCTATACCTTGTAGGTGTTGTGGGAACATGTGCAACCTTCTCAGAACTTCACCATCTACAACGGAGCTGTGGAGGCAGTGTCTAACCTGATGGGTAAGCTATGTTACATAAGTGTTTTTGGTGCTTACTCAGCTCTACAATAATTCAAACTCAAATTGTGTTGCAGGTGCAGCAACAGCTTACGGTATAGGCTTCACGGAGGTGAGATGGGAACAGTGGGGGGAGCTGACACTGGGGGGCTTCTCTGGACTTGGGTCTGCAGCACTCTTCCTCATGACCTTCACCAGTAACATCTGGATCTGCTACACTGGTTATGTCGCTTTCAAGTGCCTGTACATGCTGCTTATAACAATAGCTATGTAAGAGCGCTACGCAATGAAAAGGGTCGCTTTACCCCACAGTTCAAACCCAACTTTATTGCAGGTAGAATCGGAAAAATAACATTTTAACATAGTTTTCTTAGGTACCAAATTGCAGCCGACCTCACAATGGAAAGATATGCGCTGGTCTTTGGAGTAAACAACTTTGGAGCCTTAGTTCTCCAGACAATCATCACATCTGTTGTTGTTGACAGTCGAGGGTTGGGCCTGGGCATCATTTCTCAGGTGAGCAGACAAATGACAGCACGGTACATGCAGCAAAAGTGTATATCCAGTCTTCACTCTTCCACTCTGAAATGGTGCTTTTATTTGCAGTTCACCATATATGCCAGCTACTTCTCAGTCATCGCCGCAGTCTTCTCACTTCGGGGACTGTATACCATTTGGAGAGTACAGAGAAGCAAAGACTCCAGCCCACCAGAGACAAATGAACATCCAGAGTTTGTCGAACACAAGTTCTGAACCAACAGAATCGGACACCTACTTAATGACATAATCACTTGCCCTTTTTTTAAAAGCCAAGAAAAGCTTCAAATTACTGACTGCATACACCATAAATAGAATTTTTTTTTCATACAAAAACACTTGTACAAGTTTCTGACATTCATATAAATGAATAGTTTGTTCATTTTCAATCTTACTTAAAATCAATTTTAATATATTTACTGTATATATATTTACATATTAACTTAAAATACTCTCATACCCAGCATAAGTGGTTTTCAGCTCACTAGCCATTCCTTTTACCCCTTTATAGATGTGGTTGATGGTAGTTCAGAAATGTTGTGACCTGAGCCTCTGTCAGCAGGGCAGGGGGGTGGCAGGGACACGGGTCCCCTCTGCCTGTCCCTAAGGCAGCAGTTACTCCTTTCATTGCTCACCAAAGGAATAGTCTTTTTCTTAAGTGACAACAGTTTAAATAAAAGATCCTGCAAAAAAAGTTTGGTTCTTCACAAATACAGTAAGTGGCAATACCCATTAGCTTTTACAAGCAACAGTTCTGTCTTAAACAAATTTTGTGTGTAAGATGCAAATAATGATATAAACAAAGAGCGAAGTTCTTAAAAGAAAAATATGTACAGAGTTGCAGCATGATGAATGGGATACACTGTATGCAATAACTTAGTTTTCAGTCAGTTTGATTATACATTGTGGCTCAGTAGAGGCCAGTTCACAGGATAAATCAAGAGGGGATAAGCCCCTCCTTTTGCACACACTATCACTTTGTTTTGTAGACACATACAGTGTCACCATGACTGTCCGTCATATTGTTCTATATGTGACAAACTGCGATAGAAAATACAATTTGTTACAAACATTGTGTAAAGCTACTAGTGAAAACAAAACAGTGCAATAGGTGCAAGCGCGCCAGTTGTTGACCCTGTAGTGGAGCTGATTGGATGGGTCGCTATAAAAAGGGATTTGTTGAGGAGCCTCCTGCTGGATATTGTGCAGATGGACCCGCGCCCTGGAAGTACACACAATACACAAACACATAAGTGAGAAAAATGGTAAGAATAGATTCACAATTTATTAGTATGAAGTGATCATTTTCAGTTTAAATGAAAATACTTTTTTTTTTTTTTTTTAACAGTTCTGACACACCAGAGCTGATGTAATCAATGGGCGGTTCAATTCAAGAGCAATGGGAGGATAAACTTGGTTTATGTGGGCATCATACTAACCAGGAAAGGGTTGCTGGAGACCATATGTCCAGCCATAGCCTGCCCAAAAGGAGTTACCACAGGCTTGGCCTGGGCAAAGGGTGGAAATCCTCCACCTGAAACATACATACATTGTCATTTAGGAGATGTGATAGACTACCAACGCAAAAAAACAAATCATAGCAAGAAATCAAAGATGTCTTCACTTATGTTTAACACTGACTCCAAACTGACATTTTGAAGATATGTAAGCACAATAATGTGACGACTCATTCAGGTGCACTTGCAAGCATAGATTTCAGCAGTCTTCAATGTAAATGTAAATATCATCACAATCGATGCACGAATACACACCATTGGGTTGCTGGGGATACACAGGCTGAGGGAAGGGGGGCTGTCCAGGAAAGGGTTGCTGGAATGTTCCACTAAAGCTGGTGGGGAGGTTGTAGGCTGCAGAATTTCCAAATCCAGCGGGCATACTCATGGAGCATGTGCCAAATGACACTGCAACACAGAGAGACAGTGGCTAGTTAAAGATGCTTACCAAAGACATCTACAGTCATGTGATACATAACACACTGCTTCTTCTTATTTTTTAAATTATGCCAGCAACACAGCAGCTGGCACATCTGAAGAAGAAAAAAAAAAGCTGACATTTCTATCAGCAGTTTGCTACCAGCAACACAGCAGCTGGCACATCTGAAGAAGAAAAAAAAAAAGCTGACATTTCTATCAGCAGTTTGCTGATAGAAAGCAATATAACAGAGCTTAATGTAAATGAGTAAGAATATTTAAAAACTACAGATTGTAGTTAAAGTCAAGCCAACAAAATCAAAAACACATATTGCTACAACCAAGTAGGAAACAGAAGTACATCAATGACGTTATGCAGTGAGTCCAGTCACCATATATTTAGCAGGTGAGTTACTGAACTTGTGATTCTATAATCCATGGCTTTCAATGCCATAAAGTGTCCAGACTTTTAGGATATTAGATGTCTAAACATGAAGATTTATACCAAGGTTTTCTCAGATAAGCTTTAGCAAAAAGAGAGGGATTATGAGACATGACGCTTCAACACTTGTAATATCTGCTAACCACACAAGCACAAAACGTCCACAGTGCAACAGGTGATACTGAACTGTGGTAAATAAGACAGCCAGCCAGCAGGTGAGCAATTTGATATCTGACAGAAATACACATTTCACTTGGAAAATCCAGAAGAACCCTCATCAAGCCTGGTTAGCGTGGCAAGAGCAATCAGACAGATAATGGATTCCTGCACCTTATGTATCTTTCATCTGTCTTATGTACACCAATAAATTGCAACTTTAGTCCTGTGTTCCATTCCTACAGGAAATCAAATTGTTTGTATTGCTGAAGATGTTTTTTGATTTCTGTTTCCTTGATTGATTGCCAATTTGTTGCGCAGTGATATCTAAAACTTATTCATCACTAAGGCAGCCTGGGAGAAGCCTCTTGCCACTTGCGTGTGCAAGGTAATCTATTACTGTCCAATAATAATTCACTACCTTCTTAACATACAAAATAATTCTTTATTTGCACCACTGCAGCACCTGCAACAAATGACTGGGTGACGTATTAAATTGTACGTGCTATACATTTACAAACACACCTGCTGCTGTTGTATTTGCTCTACCGTTGCTCTGGAAAGGATTGGTGGGAGCCACTGCCTGGGCGACTCCAGCAGCTACAAATGGATTTGTTGATTGAGCTGTTGGAAACAGGTAGATGGTAAGTTATCGAACATTTGCAAAGAGAGTGAAACAGAGCAATAAAAAAAAACAACAAAAAAACAAAAAACCGTCGGTGATCTCCCCTCTTCCGACTTGAAATTTTTCTCTTGTTATTAAGGGAGTGTAATGGTACACATATTTACACACATAAACCGAATTTTTTAGTTTACACATTTGTACTTTACAATACAGCTATATGCTCAGAGCAACTTGAGCAAAGGAACAGCCTCATTGTTAAAGTTAATACTCAAACGTTAACATTAGGGGTTACTATAAAAAAAGAAAGACAAGGCTACACCCACAAGGTGGCTATTACAACTGACTGTTGAACTGCTTTAAATGCAGATACTCTAGAGATACACGGCAATACATCGATGAAAACTGGCATTTGAAATCAGCAGTTCTGCTAACTAAGACCATGCCAGTTACATGCACTGGGTCATTTCTGGTGAGTAACTACCTTCATACCACTGTTACGTAATATCAGGATATTAATATCCTCATTTTGCCATTTAACACAAGTGCTACTTGACTGTTTAAGTGTTTAATAAAATTTGAAAATACAATGACTCTCAGTACAAGCTGCCTATGTTGCACTGTCCTAAGGTGAAGCTGAAAGCAGCTAATATACTAGTGCATCTCAAAAAAATTAGAATCTCATGATTTTGAGAGATATTTAAGAAAGTGGACGTTTAATATATTTTAGACTCATTACATGTACACTAAAATGTTTCAAGCATTTTACCATTTTTATTTGGATAATTGTGGCCTACAGCACAAAGAAAATACATTTTAACATATTAGAATATTTTATTGCAACTGCATAAGCCATAATCACCCAAATTAAAACAAAAAAGGGAATTAATGTTTTTTTTCTTCTTTTTTCTGTACAGAAAGCTTACTGAGCCGTCACTTTCGGCACAAGGCATCAGCAGAACTGTGACCTTTTTATGTGTACCATTACATCCCTACCTGTAGGATAAACATTAGTATATGTACACACTGATGGGTCTCAAATAAAGATTCGTGTTGAGTTTGAGCAATCCAATTATGAAGTTTCCAACATAAACTGTGGTAATTGTATAGTACATACAGGCCAAATTTAGCCTAACAAGTTAATAAAAAAAAAAAAAAAAAAAAAAAAAAAAAAAACTCATCCCAAAAAATGAGGGAGACAGGCTGGCTAAACATAGAAAGAAAAAGAGAAAAGCTTATTCAAACACTGTGTTTTTCACAGAATGGAACATGCTACAGATTAATTATCCACTCTAATTCTTTGTTTACATCTGCAACCTGCACTTGACATTTGACATCTATAGTACTATCCATCTGAATTCTCTAATTTCAAAAGTTGTTTAAGAGTATCCTAATTAATTATCCCAATTTCAAAGAACAATCTGGACAAAAAGAAAACAGTACGTAATTTTATTCACCTCCAAAACTTGGAGCCATGCCAGGCAGAGCCTGCTGTGGTTGTGCTGTTGACACGCCAGTTTCTGTGCCAAATATACCCCTAAAGTGAGAAACAAATGGAACATATGAGCTACTCAGAGAAGCCAGAAAAATGGAAACTAGAGATTAGATAAAGAATATGTGTCACATAAGTGTGATTACTGTGTGTTGTAAGTCAAGTTGCTCTGGAAATTAACTTTATTTGTCAATATAGTTTTTTTGCAACCCACTCTAGCAGGTGTGTTTAGCGTCTCACCCTTGAGAGGTGCTGGTTGTGTTGTAAACGCTGGTGGCTGGGGCTGAGGGGCTGAAGACTGTATCAAGTTCTGCTAAAGCAGCATAGCGGTCTCCCCCTGCTGGCTGCTTCTGAGGCAAACCAACCACTCCTGCTGCCGTCGCTGCTGTGGCTGAGCTCACACTGCCGGGAATAGCAACTCCTGTAATAGAGGCACAGGGACAGCAGAAACGGGTTCAATCTACTTTGAGTCAATTAATCAAAGACGAAAATTTCCATTTCAAAAACACAACAAATGGATCCGGAGATAGCTGCCATTTTCAACCTATTAAAATGATGGGGAATAAATGTTAAATCATTAGGAAATGGGCATTTTCTATCACCAAAATACAGTTTAAGATGAACAAAATAACCTAGTATCCACCCAGAAGAATTCACAGAATAGAATAACAGAACAAGCTCTTCTGTGACAAAACAGAGCATTTTTAAAGCAAGAATGTATTTTCACCTCAGGCCTATTGTCTTTATACAGGCTGTCTCAGTAGCACTGAGCTCAACAGGTGACTTTGGGGGGAAAAAAGAAAAAATAAGGTCTTCTCAAAATGCATCCAACCTTTGGCTAAGCCAACAATTAAGTAATGCAGAACTAAAAGATTACTACAAAATATAAACCTGTCATATTTTAAGCGAGACTATACCTGTCCCTTTACTGTAACAACGCTCAACATATTTTTTTAATCGTGTCAAAGATTTTTTTTCGGTTCATCCACTATCTCTACATTCTATGAAACAGGCTAGGGAGCAGAAGTTTACCTTGCTCCGATTTGGGAGAGCTAAACACGCTATCCAGGTCAGCCAGGGCTGCATATCTATCAGCAGGGACGCTAATACTCTGTACAGCATCTTTGCCAGCTCCTGTAGAGTTACTCTGGGAGGAAGAACTGAGGGATCCAAAGTCAGCACTACACGATTTGGGGAAGTTGTCAAAATTTGCAAAATTGGCATTTGCTAGTCCTCCTGAGGTGCTACCTGCATAAAAGAGAGAGATTAAAAATTTTTAAAAATGGGGCCTCAATTGTTGGTTTTGATAATCAGCATTAACAGGAAGAGGGAGATAAGAAGCTTCATGGAGAATAAAGTTGGGGAGGCTGCGGCTGGGATAGCTTCACCAGCTACAATATTCGACATACACACTTCTAAATAATTTCCTCTCCAACACTGCACTAGGCTGGCTCCCAATTAGCCTATGAATCAAAAGAATGCATAATATTAGCATTTATTTGTGTTAGAGGCACATGGCGTGCAGAAGGGCACCATATGCACGGTGTTCAGCTGCATACTGTGGATAAAGAGTTTCAAACAAAACCACATGTACCACAGTCATAAGCAAAACGAAATTCACAACTTATAAGTTATCTTCCTCTTGCTAACCACCTTGTATGAATCTTTGAGCTTTGTAATGCACAGAGCATATATGTTTTTCTATGAAAATCAGTATTTTTTTAACATTAGTTATTGCTTTTTTAAAGAAAAATAGCAAAGACTCTGTTCTGCAATGTCTGTTTATATTTATAGTTAATTTAAGAACCAGATTTTATTTCTTTAGCACACTAAGAACTCCATTAAGGAGAAATGAGTTGTTTGGAATACATAAAAAAATAATCACAGTATTTCATGCTTTAAAAAAAAGAACAGAAAAAAATTGAAAGTACCATAGGTTAAATATCAACCAGTGGTATTAATTGCACAGGGACAGGTATAATCTTCCATGCAACCATTAAAATACTAATGACATGCAATTTTTACCTGTTAAGGTAAATACTTTGAGAAGTTGGATTCCAATAAAAAATGGGAGGTTCAACAGGGAATACTAATACGGCATATAAAGAAGCATTTGCCATTTGCATTTGCCTTAACGGTTTTAAAACCTCTGAATAATATCACAAGGTATGAGTCATTTCCTTTCTTACTAACTAACGAAATAAGGGATGGTTGATAGATAAATGAATGATTGGGTTCTGGGGAGAAAAAAAAAAAAAAAAGTTACAATCTCATGTCTTTACTTCTACTTCTTTTTACTATTATTATTATTATCATCATTATTACTTGATTTTTCTGTAATCTATGTATGTTTTTTAAACCTTGTTTAAAATAATATTTTGTTAGTTTGTCAGTTGATCAGTGGATTTAACTTCTATTTTTTAATCTTTTTATTTATTTTATATCGATTTGAAGATTATTACCATCCACCTTATTTTTATCTGACCAGGTTTTTATCATCTTTATTACAATTACGTTTATTTAATTTATTAAACAATTCAATTCATTAGTCTCCAAAGCGTTTTTTCCCTATGGCTATATATTCAAAGCACTTAGAGCTGTATTTCTTGCGTGAGTTCTCTAAAAATTAGGTTTCATTATGATTATTTTTATTTTTCAATGTTGTTCCCATTTTCTTTTCGTTGGTCTATTCTCTATAGCACCCATTAAAGTTTTTTGTCAGTCAGCTGTCAGCAGTGATTCAGAGTCAGAGACAAAAAGAGCTACATGCTGAGACACACATTACACAAAGAGAGAGGAGGATCAGCGTGACTACACATTAGAGATGGTGTTACGGTTGAAAGCTGTTATGAGGGCAAACCCAGAGAGAGACTTACTGTGTGTACCCTGGAGAGGCAGAGCAGTGGCAAACTCACCCATGCTGCGGCTCGATGAGAGCACAGTGAACGCTAGCAGCCAAAAATCAAAGAGGGAGGGAAAAAATGGGCAATGAGAAACATAAGACAGAGTGGGGAAACAAAAGACGTCAAATAAACAAGTGCAAGAAAATTAAGAAGTGTGAGGTCAATGCAAACAAGCTGCTGCTAAAGCAAAGGATGAAAAGCACAGATGACAGAATGGACAGCTTAGGCCAGATAGCACAATCAGTCAGTGACTGTGAGACTGGGATTAAACCCACAACATACCCGGGGGCTTTGTCAACTAGTTATGGCTATATTTAGAAAATCATCGTGCAGCTCTACTTAGAGATACAGTATATAAAATAAACAACACTTGCAAAGAGCACTTTTGCATCCAACATTTTCCTGAGACTAGGTAGTTAAGTTTGTCTGTGAATTAAGTTTTGTATAAAGCTGAGAGGTTCAGATGGAGAAATGAACTATTCTCCTCTGTTACAACTGAATTAGTAATGAACTAAATTTAATGTCAGTTTTAGGGGACAAGCATGGATATGGCAGAAGAATTTCAACTTGAACAGCATGCATGTATTTATAATAATGTTAAGCCCTTAATATATTTTAAGAAAATCACATAATATTACTGAACTACATACAGCACAGCATTACAGACATATTATTTCATGGAGAGAAAAAAGAGTGAATAATTTTACTGTGTCTGCACTAGTATGCACATCTCCTCCTGCTTAATCCCTACTGAATTGCTGGCCTATGGCTCATACCACATGAGCATAACTTTATAGATTAAAATTGCAGCAAAGGAAAATTACTGTAACCCTTTCTGAAATCATAAACATGTTCTGCCATTTTTTATTTGCGCTGAGGGAGGAATGTTGTTCAATTACTAAGTCATGAAACTTAATTTGAAATAGTGAATATTATGAAATCATCTGGTACACAGACAACTTTTATGTTTGACACCTGATGATTAGACGAGGCTAAATTTTTATGGACAGAATTTCTAGGTGCAGCCAAGCGGTCAAGTTTGGTGGCCTCCTGATTCCGTCTCTGCTATTTGCAGATGATGTGGTCCTGTTGGCCTCATCGAACAGTGACCTCCAGCTCGCACTGGGACG
>KV751316.1:746913-757353 GCA_001698575.1 Mola mola | reverse complement strand
GAGGAGCTCGGACATCCGGGAGAGGCTCAGAGTAGAGCCGCTGCTCCTCCGCGTTGAGAGGAGCCAGTTGAGGTGGTTCGGGCATCTGGTCAGGATGCCTCCTGGACGTCTCCCTGGGGAGGTGTTTCGGGCATACCCATCCGGGAGGAGACCCCGGGGCAGACCAAGGACAAGCTGGAGAGATTATATCTCTTGGCTGGCTTGAGAACGTCTTGGTGTCCCCCTGGAGGAGTTGGTGGAAGTGGCCGGGAGAGGAGCGCCTGGATATCCCTGCTCAGGCTGTTGCCTCCGCGACCCGGACCCGGATAAGCGGCAGAAAACGAAACGAAACGAAACATATGGAAAGAGGATGTATCGCAAAAGCAACAAAAAACCAGCACATACACACACAATTCGCAACAAAACAAACTTCACAAGAAACATGGCTGTCAAACAGCTAAGTGTGAATAGGTTTGTATGTGGTTTGCCTATACATAATTCATAAAATAGAACTTGCTCTACCTGTATTTGAGGGATGGAATTGGGTTTGGGTTGCAGAAGGGAAACCACCCGTCGACCCAGAAGTGTTCCCGAATGCATCAAAATTAGCAAAGCCTGCATTTGTGTTGGCATTCTGTGTCGCTGGTGGTGGTGTCATGATGAGGTTCAGACAGGCAAATAAATGGAAAGAAATTACAATGAGAGAAAAACAACAGATGCAACAATAATATAACGTTTTCATATATAAGATGACAAAAGGCATGATTTCAACACAAAAACAATGAATTCTGAGCTAAATCCGAGAGATAATGAAAACGCTTATATCTCACATAACAGCATTAATGAAATGTATAGCTGTTTAATAGATAGAGGAGTCTCTGATGTTTATTCTTTGTTATGAGATATTGTCCAGAATCCTTGTAGCCACACATCAGGTAACTGTACATTAACAATACATAGATACATAACTCAAAATCTACATCTGTGCCCTCGTTTGCTATGTTGAGATGTGTAGATGCCACTTTAGTCACTGAAATAAGGCTAAATCTTGATGGCTCTTGGAAGGGGAAATGAAAAGACATCATGTTCCCACAGGAAGCAAACACTAATATTCCTATGTGACAGACATTAGTAACCATGGAGATGTGTTTGCCAGCTAAACCGTTTTAATGTACGTCTGTGTTTTACAATCATAGTGGTACACGGCTGCTGACATGATTCTGTATTATTCTGAAGTTCTGCCAGAGGCTGTAAATGACATTGTAATAGGTAAATATGGCATGCAGCCACATAAAGGGCTACAAAGTTACTTGAAATCTAGTATTCACAACATTTGCCATATGGTTCTCCACAAAAAGAGGTACACACATTGTTATGCATGTAACAAATATCAAATTGGAATGAAAACGTAAAAACTTAAGATGAAACAAACAGTTGAGATTATTTTACGGATTTGCATATTTAATTTAGAGGACCAAAACTGTAGAATGAAAACATTCATGTACTCAGCACTCTGTAGCATACAATTGGATGCACCTGTAAAATTAAGTGACTGAGTCCACTCCTGCATTCAAAAAGAACATTGACATTGTGACTGGAGTTAATGCTTAGTTCCTGCATATTTAGGATTTTCTGTTATGCCTACTGAGAAAATTACCTACAGTGTTGACATTCAAACACAAAGTATCACAATAATGCTTAACAAGTTGTTGCTCTGGATTGCCCAGTTATATTCCTTCTGTTTCTTACTTGTGTGGCTGTTGAAATTTGCAAAGTTAGCAAAACCGGAGCTGGCGCCTGCATTCATGTTGGGCGGGGCAGCAAAGATGTCACCCCCCAGGTCACTGAGGAGGTCAAATCTCTTGTCATGAAACTGCTGCTGATGGGTTTGGCCACAGCTCACCACTGGGGACTAGTGGAGACAAGAGATTCCTCTGAAAAAAAAACTTCAGGTAGCAGCATAACAGCAGCATACACGCTGCTTCAGGTAGCAGCGTGTATGTCAAGTTATGTTTAACATGTTCTAAACATTACCAGCTGTTAAAGTGTTAATTAACTACAAATTCAAACGTGCACTGAATGAACCTCACCTGATTAGGTGGGGTGTTCCTGTTGAGGTGTAAAGAGGGGGCCGACTCCCCCAGTAGAGATTTAAGGGGCCTAACTTCTGGGGTGCTGCTGGTGCTGCTGTTTGAGGAGCCAGAGATGGAAGCATGGACGGATGCAACAACGTTGGCCTGCTCGGGAGGTACGTACCTAGGATAAAGGTCACATTTAAATCATTACCACAACTATTGAAACATATAGAGTTGGGTATTGTCAAAAACCTCACTATTCAATTCAATTTGCATCAAAATGCTTCGTTATCGATTCAATATTACACATAGATTACAGAAATACAAAAATAATTATAATTTTTGCATTATCTGTATTGGTTTAGAACAAAATGACTAAATGTTTTTAACCATTTTGTAATTTTATAATGAACTTAGAATAAAACATTAACAGCACAGTATGCTCTACATTTGTGACTAAATTTAACTTGTGATTTACAATGGGAAATAATTAATGGCAGGAATTTCAGAATCAATTCTGAATTCGAAAAAAACATATTGTAATGCACTGACAAATCATTTTTTTTTTTTACCCAGCCCTAATGATGTAATTTCAAAAATATTTAGGATGAGCTGACATAATCCATAGAGATTTCACAAGTAGTTCTGGGCTGAACAAATCTTAGATAAATTCAAACGTGATAAAAAGAAATGTTTAATTGGCTAAAAACGATTTTAGACTAGCAGACAGGCTACCACTATTTGGTATACCAAACCGTGAATTTTGTGTGTGAGAGGCCTATATTAGTGAGAATGCCTGTCTGCAACAACTTGTGGCATGTTGTGGCAGATATCGCTCATCACCAAAGACCAAACACTAAGAGATGACAGAAGCATTCTAAACTTCAAAAATTGCAATAATTTATTCCTTGACTGTAAAGTGTTTAAGACATGTTTAAGTGTACTGACCAAAAGGCTCACTAAATATTCACTTTTGACGACCAGTCCCTAATAAACTAGCAATTTGGCAAGCACTTGCTTGTTTTATTTGACTAAAATACAACTGCTTAAACTCACATTGTACATACATTCTATATATTCAAAAAACAACTTGATCTTCAAAACATAGAAGCTTGACTATAGTGACCTATATTCTGTGCATTTAAAGAAGGGCATCTGGTGGCTGGCTCGAGGCTAACTGCTATGAGCTGCCAGTTGAACATTCCAAGCCAAAGAAAACAAAACACAAAGAAGACCTACATGTCGGCACAGTGCACACTGCCAGAGGATTGTTAATATCTTTAGACCGTTATCTTGTAAAACTGACTTACCATCTCTTCTTCTCATATTTATCTTGAAGAAACTCCTTGACTTTCTGTGGTTCTCTGAAATCTGGTACTGAAGAGGTTCTGTCATCATAAAGGCCAAGCCAAATCTGCTTACATACCTAGAATACACAGTAACAGGCAAATGATTTCTGGTGGAACATGTCTATGGTACAAACTGCTACTAATGAAAGCAGAACTTTACAAAATTTATAATTCACTTGGATGTACCTATTTATCAGACCAAAGATATAAAAATCACAATATTTAGAGATTTCTATATTAATTATAGTAATAAAAAATAAAACCCCAGCCACAAACCAAAAACAAATTAAACACTTGGAATCAATTCCAAACCTTTTACCTGCTTAATCTGTCATGGAATAACAACGCAATCGACCACAACTGATCATGAACTGTCCAATTACTTCTGAGCCCATGAAAATGGGGGACTTGTGTAAAAAATACAATCTGAGAAAAAAATAACAAAAATTGTGTCACTGTACAAATAATTTGCTCACTAAATCTTAATTTTTTGCCATCAGTTGTACATAAAGTTATATGTAATGAACTTTTAAACAGGAATATCTGAAGTTATTTTATTTTTAGTATAAGCCAAGGGAAGCTGCCATTTTTTTGGTAGGAGGGAAAAAAAAAAACAAACAAAAAAAATACTTGACTACTTAACAACTAAGCAAAAGACAACAAGTGCCACAGGGAAAGGAAGTGATGATTGCTTAACACCTTAAAGCGTCACAATGAAGACATTTAATTTAGGTGAGGTCCAAGAAAGAATTCACTGATACTTACCATTCTGCATTTGCCATAGTTGATACAGAAGAGGCAAATATGAGGTGATTTGGAAACATACCTGAATATAACAAGCTTAGTGAAAAGTTAGTCTAAGTCTCACCTTTCCCTGTCTTTTTATGACATTCCTAAAAGATTTGCCTAATCCTATAAAGAAAGATTTATAGGGTTCATGAATGTGCACTCAGTTTGGGGTCTAGCATTATAAAATTAAAAGGGATGGTACTGCAAGGAGAAGTATGGCGCTAAAGTGCATACACATTTCTGCTGCTTTCAGTTATTTGGATGGCCTTTGATGTGCCTGCACACACGTGCATGGCACGTTCAAACGCACATTACTTTGTAATCTGTAATGAACTGCAAATAAAAATACAAAGCATTCCTCTGTTTCATTAATTTTCTCAAAAGCTCTCTATACAATGACAAAAAGTAACTTGAGGCTAGTAGTATTTATATAGCAGCACTGAAGGATATATGCATCAGCTTCAACCTTGAGACATGACTGCTTGCCCTGGCACTTTTCTACAGCTTTCAATAGACTATGCATCTTGCAGAGAATAGAGCAGCTTTTCAGTTACCGACCACAAAAACTGAAGGCAGAAAGATGCATGAACATGCACGTACTGAAGTTGCCTGCATTGAAGGCCTGGAAAAACATCTCCAGGGAAGAAACTCAGAATTTGGTAATGTCCATGGGATCCAGCCTTCTGGCAGTCATTTACAAAGGCAAGGATTTTCATCCAAGTATTAAAAACTACGGCTACATTTACAATAATGTTACTTTGTCCAAACATTTTTGAGCCCCTGAATATGGAGGTACTCTGAATAAAATGGCTGTTAAAAAAAAAAAAATGAGGCCAAGGAGCTTTAAAAAATTTAATTTACAATTGTAAATGATACTGAGTTAATAAATACAGACTTTGAACTGTTCAAAATTAGTTTATAAAGATCAAATTAATGCATGAATGTTTGCATAAAAGAGTAGGTCAAAGCAAATTTACTGTACCTTTAAATGGCAAAGTTCAACTCAGAAGACTCAGAGTTCGTGCTAACATAATAGCAATGTGCCAATGCGCCTACTTCCATTGGCAATCAACGTAGAGCAACTTAATAACATCGGTGAAATTGAAAATTGATGAGCCCTCCAGTATTTGTCCCTACTACCTACTAGGAAAATAGCTGGTTCTGGTTTGGCTTTTCCATCTTGTACTGGCACATCGTGTAAAAATGGGTGGCTTATGCTGCCAGTGCATGGTTGATGAGAATGCTGAAGCTCAACAAAACAGTAAATGTGTGGGCAGTAAAAAAAATAATAAAATAAAAAAAAAAGGGGCTTAAACTTGACCAATAGGCTATATTTTAAAATGAAACTATTTCTATGCCCGTTTGCTGCATTAGTCCAGTTCACTTTCTTTTGTAACAGAAGCTTTGATTATATGAATAACTTATTAAGCAGTTATTCAATTATAAAAAGATTCAATTTCATTCTGACTGACTAATCAATTAATAATTGAAGCTCTGCTTATGACAAACAGCACAGATAGCAAATACATGATAACAGTGTTAGCGTAATGAAATCCAACTTTTCAGAGAGGTGGTTATGCCGAACTTAACCGTAAATGTGAAAAGTGCAGCTAGTTGCCATGCCTACCTCATTGCCATGTTTCTGTAGGAACTCAATTTCCTGTTGCATGAAGGTTGTCATGGAGATTGATTTGACTCTGTGAGGTGGATTCAGTCCTCGCCTGAAGGTGGAGAAACAGAAAGAGGGCAAATTTATTTTGAGCATTATGTGCATGGCAACATCATGACCAAAAACTCTCCCACCCAGGATGGGACAATTAAATCAGTAAGAAGATGAGGACATGGTGTGGGTAATTAAGGCAAGAAAGACAGTATTACAGAGACAAATGACAAATACTGACCAAGACTGAGTAGAGCAAAACAAAGGAACGGGGTGAAACTGCTGCAAAATGCCATTGAGGGAATGTCAGCACAGTAGAAGAACAAGCAATTTTACTTAATATAGAATCTTCCATTATGGAATGACTCCCATTAGCCCAGACAAGCCTCGCTCATTTTTCTGAGAAGGTCAAAACTTATGCCACACACATCCCAAATTAAAAATCCCTGGTAACCGTAAGTCCACAAGAGCCATCATTAGGCTAATATATATCAAACCACAAGCCCGTTTGCCTCAGTATTTTTTCCTGGAACCACCAGTATGTAAAAACTAAAGTAGTGCTGGCTTCAAGGTTGCCACTCATTTTGTTTGTGAAGGTGACCAATTGAAATTTCATGTGAGCAGAACGTTTTAACTACAACCACAGAGACACAGATTTCTTTAGATTCCCCAAATCTTTAAATGATATTATGTAGTGTAGACAATGAAATCCACAAAATCTTTGCAATTTTACTTTCCCAAAATAATGCACTCTTATTGCCAGTGTACTCTTGTCACAGAGTAGTACCAATATACCTGCTGGACAACAGCTCAAGTACACCCTGGATGCGTCATCAGTTCAAATTCTTTTGCTTCAATTTCATGTTATTATCAGCCGCCATACACAATGACAGTAATGCAAGGGCAACTTAGCTACCTTTTCTTTTTTAAGGTGTTTGAATGACACTTTCTAATTCGATTCCTAAATACATTGTTGCTGACACCATAATGAAAAATGATATGAGGCTTATTGCACCTTTATCCTCCCCTCAGCACCTTCTTTGGGAAATGAGATCCATTCTGTCATAAATACAAACACAATGGTAGGAATGAGATCCTAAAGTTAGTGAAATACTAGACAAAACTGTTAAATTATTCACTGCTGTAACCCATTGAAAACTTTTTCTCATCTTCATCTATTCTTTAGACATTCACCAATCAGTGGACTGTTCCACAAAGTCTTACAAACAAGGTTTATTTTTAACAGCTTACATCTGACATTGAATAAAGTACCCACAAATTACTCTAGGCAGTACTCCAAGTAGAAGATGGAGAACAGATGTCCACAAAAACAACAGCCTGCATGCTCCTTATTAGAAATCCAATCCACCAAACTACCTGGAGTAACACTTACCAATTTGTTCAAAATTATGTTACAAAACTATACACCGATTCACGGAGGCCCCACCTCGCAACTTACAGGACTTAAAGGATCTGCTACTAACATGTTGGTCCCAGATACCACAGCAAACCTTCAGGGGTCTAGTGGAGTCCGTGCTTCTACGGGTCGTGGCTCTTTGGCAACAAAAGGGGACCAACACAATATTGTTGGTTATAGGCAGATGGCTATAATGTTATACCTGATTGGAGTGTTTACTGATTACCACAACATTAATAGAATGTTTTCTGTATTTACCAATTTAGACAACTATATATTTTAACATTAATTACCTCTATTGTGGAAGTCAAAAGCTGCTCAACTGCCAAATAATAAAAACAAATTAGTTACTACTTTTGATTCTTCAATTAAACAAAAGCATTGCGTATGCCTTCCAAAATTAGTTAATGTTGGATTCCACTTTTTTTATATAACTGGAGAGTGAGTTTTGAGGCTGGGAACATAAGGAAGAAAAGACATCATTAGGTGTCCTTAATATTAATGATTAATTTTAGATTTCAAAAGTCATGGTTTTTCTGACAAAACAATCAAGAGCAAACTCATCAAAAGTAAAAAGACAGAAGTTTATTGCACATGAAACAGAGTCTGAGTGTATCTGAGCTTTAATGTGTTTTTCAGCACCCTGAGGTAGGCGACTGATCAGCGCAGAGACTACACTCATGAAAATGAAACTAGGTCAGCCACAGAAGAAAACTCCTTAACACTTATGATCTAAATATGAAAGTAGTGTCTCTACCCAATCATCCAATGTCCCAATTCCAATGGTTGTTTTATTTTCGTTCATTTTATCTTTTAACTGTTCGAAAAAGGGGGAGTGGTCTTAATTGGGACTGAGTTACATCTTGACCTTCACGTCATTTCTGTGTTCAGATTACAATCTAGTACTGGACATTAAAAAAAAAAATTGTTATGGTCCCACATAACACCCAGCATATTTGACATAGCAGCTTTACAAATGTGACAGTTTTCAGTTATAGGATTATATCTTTAGAGTCTGTTAAATATCGGTAGTAATTAAGCAGCATGTAGTAAATTGAAGACCTTAAAAATTATTTAAATCAGGCTACTGTATGAACAACATCATTCAAAGATTCATTATTTAATCAAAGCATTTCTCAGCCCACACTGACAATTTTCTTATTTCCACATCATATCTACTGAGAAATAGTGCTTAGGGTATACCAGTATCACATATTGCAGAGTAAAATAATTATGATATTGCTACTCTACATAGGACCATCTCAGATGGGAAAACAGCTCATTTGCATACTGTAACTGCTGCAGGGTGAGAGAAACTGGCAAGTTTCAAAAGAGACAAGAGGCAATGCACCACATTTCATTTTGCAGCTTTCCATTCCTGTGAAATAGGATGTATTTTACACCTTCAACAATCAAGTACCTTTTTATTACAGATTATTCTTTATTTGCATGGTTTACTTGCATGGTTTAATCCAGGGGCATTTATGACAAATTATACCATTAGTAAATTGTCACCCTACCTATGCTGGGGCAAGACAGTGGTGTGACATTGTATTGACTTGTATTGACATTTGTGCATCCCAACACAAATAGATTTGGCAGCTAACTCAAGAAGATGAAAAGCAACAGAAAATGTTTGTGAATTGGTGCGACAGCAGAATGACATCACCTGATATATAAACAAAAGGTAAATGATTATTACCATGGTTATTCCAATGTTTAGAAATTGTTACTCGACGTCCGTGAAAACTGTCACAAGATGGCGATGATGATGATGATGACGTTTTAGAAGTCACACATCTTGTAGCATGCCAGCTTATCATCTAAAAATCTATATTTTGAGCAGTGTGGGGAAAAAAAAGCATCTTCATTGCACTGGTATTGAACTATGTAAAAATAGGTCTACAGGCTAAGTGGGGTTACTTCCTGTAATGAAAAATTCTCCTGAAAGACTGAGTAGAGTGAGTCTGTTCCTGTTGGGAAGGCCTCCAACTTCTTAAGGAATGTGTTTACATAACCGATTCCACCTCCACCCATTAAATGACTGCAATAATCAGGGGAGAGCGTTATTATGTTGTATGTACTTGTGTTACTGCTATCACCTAACAAACACTACCATTGCCCAAGGTTGGATGGTATGGGCTAACAATTACAAATTCAAGACCGCTACAGTGATTGTCTGAAAGTATCACTACCTGTCTTACGTACCATTTAAGACTAAAAGATTCACTCTGAGTCAGCAATATAATATATATAAAAGTGAAGGTACAGTAAAATATAGAGCAGGGGTGGGCAAACTACGGCCCGTTGGCCTTTTTAATCCGGAGGAGTTTTTGGCTATGGAATCCCTAAAGGGGAAAACGCAGGGAGAGGACTTGTATGACAGCGTGTCGGGGGTCATCAAGAGGCACAAGCTACCTTGGAGTACGCTCGCCAATGTTACCACAGATGGAACCCCCAATGTGACTGGAAAAAACATCGGGTTGCTCAAAAGAATCCAGGAGAGGGTGAAAAAGGACAACCCTGAGCAGGAGGTAATTTTCTTACACTGCATAATCCACCAGGAAGCACTGTGTAAATCCATATTGCAGCTTGACCACATAGTGAAGCCAGTTGTAAAACTCATTAACTTTATTCGAGCAAGGGGACTTCGGCATCGTCAGTTTATTAAGTTTCTTGAAGAAACTGACACTGATCACCAGGACTTGCTTTACCACTCCAATGTCCGCTGGTTAAGTTTGGGGAAAGTATGTCAACGAGTGTGGGAGCTCTAACAGGAGATTATCTCATTCTTGGAGCTACTTTTAAGCTGAGTGACACAGATTGGCTTTGTGATTTAGCTTTTGCTGTGGACATACTGACACACATGAATGAGCTGAACGTGAAGCTACAAGGGAAAGACCAGTTTGTGCATGAAATGTACACAAACGTCAGAGCCTTCAAAACCAAGCTAGCTTTATTCTCAAAGCAAGTGTCAAACAAGTCATTCGCTCATTTCCCCACACCGGCTATGCTGAAAGAGGTCCCTCGACATGTGAAAAAATACAGGAAATCACTAGACGACCTGCGTGGAGAATTCTGCCGTCGGTTCTCTGATATTGGAAAAATTGACAAGTCACTTCAGCTGGTGTCATGTCCCTTCACACAAGACCCTGAAACGGCACCACAGGA
>KV751316.1:718885-745827 GCA_001698575.1 Mola mola | reverse complement strand
TTACAATTTTCCCTAAACTGCTGTAAATTACAGTAACCTAAACAACATTTTTAAAAAATGGTGTTCTGTGACTGGAAAGTGGTACAGATAACAACTTAAAATATGCTGCTGTTCACCCAACTTTATCCGACTTATTTTACTTTACCAAATAAAAACAAGTGCAGCTGATTTATACAACAAAACAAATGTCAGATACTTATCAGTTTCCAGCATGTTTATAAATTCACCATATATAAAGGACATTAAGCTTCTATTTTCTTACTCATCTCAAAATAAAAAAAAAAGTCCATAGGTTAAAAGCCTCCAAATAAAACCGTACTTCAACATACTTTTCCAAATAATTATGGGTGCAGTGGGTAATACAATATAACAAAGCACCTTTCTTTGCTGCCATTACTTGAGCATTAATGGAGAGTTTTCATCCCGATACTCAAGACAAACCTGCTGGTAATGACATTGCATCCGGTAACATGACATCAAAAAAATTAACGCAAAGTAATTATTCGGTATAGTGTGTTTTGGGCTGAGGTAAATTTCAGTTTTCTGAGACTTCAATCCTCAACTACGGAGAACCAGGATCATGAATTCCACAATTTTCCTTGTGAGTGCTTTGGTCTTTTTACTGCTCATATCGTAGTAAGCTAGAAGAGGCCGTTTTAATATTAGTCACTCCCAGCCTTGTTAGTATCTTCATGCTGGGCATGTTCAGCAGTGTGATGGTGTTTTAAGTGTCTGATTAGGTTTATTGTTCTGAATGTTTTCATGATGGTTCACCAACACTTTAGTTTGGCCTCTGTGTCTTCTTCAGTCAGAATGACAAAAAATAAACATAAAAATGTCATCATTAGGGATTTATTGAGCAACAAATAATTTCCCTTTCCACAGCAACATTGTTATAATAACCATTATTTACAAATGGAATATTGGCAGGGTTATTTCCATAAAGCATTAGGAAGCAACAGCACATGCTGCTGACAGTGTGAATGAGCAGAACAGGATTGACAGACGAACAGGTTATTGAGTTACCTGCTAAAAGCCCACTTAATATCTATCCAAGTATGAGTATAATATCTTATCTATGAGTACAGTTACAGTAAAATAGATCTGAAGCATGGGAATGAGAAGACTTGATTGCAAAATGCTGTATATGTGGCAAACTGGGTTGCACTGGTTTTAAAACCTGATGTATGGGGTAAAGGTTGGTTTCCGGTTAATCCAACACCTATACAAAGCACAAAGTCATGCAATAATGTTGAATACAAGGTTTTTTTCTTCTGCGTCAATCTACTGTCAATTTAATGTACAACAGATCCAAACCTTTTAAAGAATACACTAAATTGTCAGTGCATTTTGTTTTTCATTTCCAAATATGGCCATCACATATACCCACAACAATAAAATGATTATCATTACTAACATGCAACATTTGACATCTTGAATGAGGTTGGATATCTTTAACTAAAAAGGAGAAAAGGAATGCTTCACTAATCCCGAATCGCAAGTTACAGAAGCTTTATTACACAACAAGACAGTCACAGAGCTTTAAGTCAGACAAATGCAATCCAAAGTAAAAACACCCGGCTACATTATAAACATGACTGCTGTTTTTTTGTTTTTTTTCCAAACAACAACGTATAAATCTGGGGGCCGTCTCACATTCTGACAGATTAGAACAGTGAGGGCACACTTGTCTGTAACCTTATGTAGACCAGCTGTACATTTTGGAGGTGACTAAATCCATCAATATAAAAGATTCCCCATTGACTATGTAAGCGTCATCTCTGACCTCAAAACCATTCGTAGAGATCGCTTGCTTGGTGCTGACATCAAGTTGACTACTACAGATCCCAGGGGTGCAGCTGGGTTAGGGTTAGGAGCACATGCTGCAACAGTTTTAAAGTAAGTGTTTTAAGGATTTGGATCCCTTGGTTTGCTCATATTTTAGTTGTACCTGTCAGATTGTGTAAAATAATATTCATTTATGCCTGTTTAAGCACAATGACTTAACTTGTCTTTGGTGTGCTTTGGTGTGCTCCAGTGTCTTTCACAGCAGAAAAAAACATTATTCACTGCTTTGTGTTGTGACACAGGGTCAGTTTCAGTAGCGGATGTTAGATCAGTCAAATTTTCTGGAATCCCGCAAGTTGCTCACTTCATTTAACAGAAACATTAACCACAAAATGAAAGAAGAGGTGTTATCACACTTAGTGTAGTATTTCAGTAAAATATTAAGCTCATAGTTATCTGACCATCAGAGTATACAGAACTAATAATGGAAAAGCAGACAAACAAGACCAATCATACTACTATCATTATAAGTATCCAACACATCTGAGTGAACCCCAGTGGTACAAACTCCACCTCTTTGTTAAAGATACTATTAAGTACAGGGAAGTGCAACATCAGATGAGAACAGGGAATACGGACAAAACAATGCAAATAAAGTTTCTCATAGTAAAATCTTGCAGTTAGATGGCCTAGTTACTGTGGCTTTGAAATTAATCAGGTTTAAACCACTAAGAATTAAAAAAAAAAAATCCATGACCACCTGTATGTGTTTCCCAGATTTATCAACAAAAAACTATGACAAAAAAGTGGTTACTGTCTGAAGTGGTCATCAAGTCTAATCAATGATATCATTCCTAAGTGATATTTTTTTCCAAACATACAAATCACACATCTAAAAATAAAAAACAAGACACAAAAACACAACACAAAAAAAAACAAAAAACATCAGCTTACAAAAGCCTTCCACAAAACTTAATGGGAGAATACAGTCACTAGTTTTTTCTAGAAGCAGCCAATCTTCTCTGCTCAGGTATCGTCACAAAGGCATGTGCTAACAGGGCTAGGAAATGATATGTCGACAGTACCTTTCATCTGTTAGCACTGGTTTTTCCCCGGGGGTTTAAGCACCTGTGGTTAAACACTGAACTGAACTAGTATTTCTACAGCAGCACCACATATCTGGTAATTGCATGCTATTATATTTTTTTTGTCAAAGTATTTCCAGAAATCAGTTGTCCTCGTCATGCCTGCCATAGTACATGTAACATCAACTGAGCTGAAAACAACATGTGCAGAACGCAAGAAGTGACACATTACTTGTATAATGATGTCAATGACAAGTACTCAAGTAATCAAACCCATCCTTAATAACTATATCTGGATATGTTTGAAAAACAAACGAGCATACAGTCAAACAAAGGCGACTTCATGCACCGAGAAGCACAATCGCCCCAAACAACCACTCTATTGACCACTAAATACAAGTCTTACAAGAACAGAGAGACAAAAATGGATGAATTAGCAAGGGTGTAAACAAATAATTAGAAAAGCTAGAACTTAATTAAAATACATTCTATTCTAAATAAAACACTCAAAAGGATGAGTACAGCTTTAACTACATTTCACTTTGTTTGACTCTGGCATACAGGAGCTTATCCAAGTCATGTGATCTGCTACAGTTCACCCAGTACACTTTAACAATTACTGGCACCTTGTCAAAATTGTACTTTAATTTAATATCCACAAATTGATATTATAGACACTACACCCCTTTAATGATTTGGCTAAAATTTGACCCAGTGACATAAGCCGCCCAGCTTTGAAAGTTACTATAAAGACAGACACGACTAAAATTACATTAAAAGACTTGGTCAGCCTAACCTCGATTCAGTGAAAGCTTGCTAGTATTTTCGTCAGTGTACACCTGTTAGGGAATACTTAAAAAAATACGTCTGTAGTAAATGCAACCGATTATGCCATGAATACCAATAACCTACCTAACGCTGTGTATTTCGTAACAAAAATACACTATTGGTGAAATGGAACCGATAGTCTACAAAAGTAGCGGGAATATGTAGACATACAATATAAACGCAACCAAGAGATAATTTAAGTATGTGGCAGTATTGATGTGTTTCAGTACGTGGGGTTGCCAAATAAATAATCGTTTAGCATAGTTACGACTGGGTGCTTCCATACGTCGCTAGCAGCAACTAGTAGGAACAGCTGCCTACTAGACGTTAGTTTCCAGGTGTCGGATAAATGCACATGTTAGCGCCGGAAGCTAAAGTTAGCTAGCCTCCACCCGGCTGGTAGCTACGTTAGCTTGCTGTTTCAAATTGACACTTCTGTGTCGTAAACATTACCCCGCCAGACACAGCTCAACCAGGAAATGTCACAACAATTTAACTCACACTGACACAGCTGGGCACCTATCTTACGGTAGCTAGCGATATTTGGAGAAGTGGCTTAGGCTGTCGTATGTAGCTGGGGCGCAACAAAACGTTATATATCACGCGCCATTTGTAAGCTAAGGTCACACAGCAAGTTTTGACTTACAGGATGCCAGAGCATGAGGTACATACGAAGGAGCCCATAGTCATATTGGCATAGGTAGGGCCGCGCTGGTCGCAGTCAAAGCACTTTCTGTTGGGAGGCAAACTCGTCATTTCTCTCAGCATCTTCAGGTGTTTCTCCTCTTGTTTTCTTTTCGCGCTCGACGCCATGGTAAAGAGTATAACTTACAGCAGGGTTATATAAAACTGGGCTAGACGACAGAGTTGGCGACGACTAAAACAAATGGTTATGCTTATTTAGGGTTGCCGACCGGTACTACAGACAGAGAGGGAATGAGTACGTGGTTCCGTTATTCTTCGGCCCTCACGTCTCGAACAACGAGGTTGAGGCGTTGTATAGATAAGAGCAGAACATCCGGGTACTTTGCCCTTGCGTCTTGTCCCCCGCCCATCCCTGAGCGGAAGCAGCAGGCCTAACGTGACTGGTAGAAGATGCAAATACTCTGAAGATGTCAAATGAAATTATAAGCCCGCTACAGGCCTATAGGTTGGCCGAACACATTGTTTTGACAATGCAAAGCTCTTGTATATTCCCAAATGAGGACATGGACATGTTTAAGACAGTTTTCCCTCACTGCATAGTATGAAAATAATTAAAATAATGAATTAAAAATGAATTAAACTGTACAACAAGTGACAGATTTTTTGGCTGAACCAATAACCAATATTAGAACCAACTGTTGGCCAATAGCACATATTTACAAATGTCTATATTATCTCTAGAAATACACAGTGGGGGAAATAATTATTTGATCCCCTGCTAAATTTGTAAGTTTGCCTACTTACAAAGAGATTAGCGGATTTTTATGGTTGTTTACTTATTATGGCAATAGACAGAATCAATCCATCCATTTTCAGGGAGATGTCACCATCCTAATCAGGGGGTACTGGAGCCTATCTTAGCATCATTGGGCAAAGGCAGGGTACACCCTGGACAAGTCTCCAGTTTATCGCAAGGCTGACATTTAGACACAAACAACAGACCACACTCACATTCACAACTACGGGCAATTTAGAGTGATCAATCACCTAACCCCCAGTTTGCATGTTTTTGGACTGTGGGAGGAAGCCGGAGTACCCGGAGAGAACCCACGCAGCCACAGGGAGAACATGCAAACTCTGCACAGAAAGGACCTGACCCGGGAATCAAACCCGGGACCTTGTTGCTGTAAGGTAACAGTGTCAACCACTGCACAACTGTGCTTTTTCGACAGAATATCAGTTGAAAATGCACAGCAAAAAAACACACAATATAAAAGTCATAAAATGTTGTGCATTTTATTGAGTGAAATAAGTATTTGAGCAAAACATAAGTTAGTACTTGGTAGAGAAACCCTTGTTGGCAAGCAGAGTGATGAGACGTTTCTTGTAGTTGGTCGATAGGTTTGGACACAACTCAGGAGGGATTTTGGACCATTCCTCTTTACAGAAAGTCTCTAAATCCATCAAGTTTCTTGGCTGCCGCTTGAAAACTCGAAGCTTCAGCTCCCTCTACAGGTTTTCTATTGGGTTGAGGTCTGGAGACTGATGACCATGACCTTAATATGCTTCTTGTTGAGCCACTCCTTTGTTGCCCTGGCAGTATGTTTCAGGTCATTCTCATGCTAGAAGATCCACCCACGACCCATCTTCAGTGTTCTTGCTGAGGAAAGGAAGTTTTCATTCAAGATTTAATGTACATGGCTCTGTAATTTGGCCCCCCAATGTGGTGAAGTCGCCCTTGAGCCTGTTCACAAAAACAGCCCCAAAACATAATGTTTCCACTTCCATGCTTGACTGTGGGAATGATGTTCTTTGGGTCATACTTGCATTTTTTATCCTCCAAACACGTCGGGTTGAGTTGAGATAAGATGTAACTTTATTGATCCCCCTTGAGAGAAATTCAGGATTATACAGCAGTACATCAGTGAAAGTAGTAGTGCAGGGTACAAAGTACCAAAATAAGTCAACAAACAGTATAAGAAAGGATAAATAAAAACTAAAATACTAGAAATTAAAGTATTATGTACAATCTGGCCTCTCTGTATGGAGTGTGCAAAGTGCAATGTTCCTGAAATTTATAAATACATAAATAGTGTGTATATGAAGTTTACATACTAGTGGAATTCTATACATATTAACAGTTTGACATGTGCAGTATCAAGGTTTATTATCCTAGAGCTGTGTACGGGTTGAGTCCTTAATCTGTGGAGTGGGTGGTGTTGGGAGGTGCTGGGTGGTGCTGGGTGGTGCTGGGAGGGGATGGGAGCTGTGCTGTTGTGCAGTCTAGTGTCAGATGGAATGAATGAGCCCCCCAAGCGCTTTGAGGCCTGGGGCTAATTGAGTCTGTGGCTAAAAGTGTTTCTGAGTTTCCGCAGGCTCGGCATATAGAGGATGAGAGGGATTGTCCATGATAGACTTCAGCTCTCCTCTCATCCTCCTTTCAGTCACTACCTCCACACTGTCCAGTTCCATCCCCACTGCGGAGCTGGCTTTCCTCAAATACTTGTTCAGTTTGTTTGCACCACCGCTCCCAATGCAGCCTCCCCAACACGCAGCAGCAAAGAAGATGACACTGGCCACTACAGAGTGGTAGAACATCTGTAGCAGCCTGGTGTCCACATTGAAAGACCTGAGTCTCCTCAGGAAGAACAGTCTGCTCTGACCTTTCCTGTAGAGGCCCTCTGTGTTGTTTGACCAGTCCAGTTCATTATTTAGGTGCACCCCAAGGAACTTGTAGGTGTCAACCATCTCCACCTCCGCGTTTATGAAAACAGGTGTTGGGTGTTTCTTCCTGCGTCACAGGTCCATTACCAGCACTTTGGTTTTCCCAATGTTGAGCTGCAGGTGGTTCCTGTCACACCATCCCATGAAGTTCTTCATTAGGTCTCTGTACTCATCCTCCTTGTCGTCTGTAATGCAGCCAAAAATGGAGGAGTCATCAGAGAACTTCTGCAAGTGGCATGTCCCAGAGTTGAAGCAAAAGTCGGAGGTGTAGAGGGTGAACAAGAACAGTGACAGTACAGTTCCCTGGGGTGCTCCAGTGCTGCCTGTCACCACATCTGAAACACAGACTGTGTTTAGTTTTTGTTCGGGGCGTTCCTAAATTGTTTTTTTTTTTTTCCTTTTACGTCAAGGTAATTTGGTGCTAAAAATAAGAAAAGAGTGCATGCTGTTGGCACTACCTGACGTACCGTCAGCTACAAAATTTCACCAAATGTGGCTGGTGTACCAATATACTTTTTGTCAGAAACAAAAACTCTTTTGGTATTGCTTTTCACAGCTTAAATGATGTCTAATTTCAAGATCTTTAGACATGTTTTAAACAGAGTTGCTCATAATTGAGATTACAATCTGTAATCCAAATCAATTACAGATCAGATATTTCTCTCAAACCAGCTTTAAAAAAATAACAAAATAACAACCTGTTTCTGTGTAACATAGATCTATTATGCCAGATTACAATGGGGTGAGATGTTATGTACATATAACATCATCCAGTGTAACAATATTTGTTATTCCATATATGTGGAATTCTGATAATGGATCAGGATGTTTATTAATGTTGAAGCCTGTCAAAATAATAAATTTCAGACCTCTGGTCCATAATATTTCATAAATTAACTAATTAATAAATAACTGAGTACCAGTGTTTGGATAACGAGGATTTTTAAAATCATCATTTAAAATAATCATTTTCTCAACAATCAGAGGTCCCCTCTGATTGTTGAGAAAATGCCAACGATAAACCCTCCAAGGTAAATGAGAGAAAACCAACAAAAAAAGAAATAAACTGGCCTGTGACAGAATTTCAAAAGTAAGAATTTTTACCTGACAGATGTTATGTATGTAAAATGATAACATATTGATAACTCTCTTTGTAAATGATAAAAAATAAATAAATGAATAAATAATAATAAATAATACAGCAATCACACAACCACTATTATATGTTGCCAAGGTGATCTGAGGCTAACGGCTGCTCTAGAGGAGAATAAAGATTTTACAGTGAGCCTACATTAACTAAGGTTTGGTGATTTTGTCATATTTATTTGTTTTGTTTGTATTTGTTCAAATTTTTGTTTATTAGTTAGTGATTATAGTTGTTAACAGACAGTCATAGATTGCAGACCCTTGCTCTCTCTGGTGCATACAATTCCATTTAATTTGACATGAGTAAATGTAAAGTAGTACATGGAATAGTGTGTCAGCAAATACTTACATTGTACTTGTTTGTTTGTTCATCTTCGTCAACTTATCCATCCGAGTAGCGGGGGCAGCAGTCTGTGCAGCAATACACTCCCCTCCCTGGTCACTTCCACCAACACCTCTGGAAGATAACAAGGCTTTTCCATGCCAGCCAAGATATATAAGCTCTTCAGCATGTCCTGGTCTGACCTGGGGTTTGGTGGGTCTCCCAGACAGGCACACCCAGGGAGATGTCAGCGTCCTAACCAGATGCTTGAACCACTTCAACTGGCTCCTCTCAACACAAAGGAGCAGCGGTTCTTCTCTGATCTCCTCACCCTGTCTCTGCTGCTGAGCCCAGCCACTTGTATTTGCAATCTTGTTTTTTCGTTCACAATTAGTGACCGAAAAGGTTGGAATGAAAACTGACAAGTAAATTGAGAGCTTTGCCTTCTGGCTCAAATCTCTCTTCACCACAACAGACTAGTATAGCATCCGCATCGCTACAGATGCCACCCCTACCTATCTGTCAATGTCCTGCTCCATTTTCCCCTCTCGTGAACAAGCCCCGAGATACTTGAATTCCTGCACTTGGGGCAAAAATTCTTCCCCGACCTGGAGTGGGCAATCCACCCTGCGAGCTGGAGGTCACTGCTCGACAAAGCCAACAGGACCATGTCATCTATAAAATAAAAATAATAATAATACATTTTATTTATAGGCGCCTTTCAAAGCTCTCAAGGTTGCCTTTGTTAAAATATAAACATGAAAAAATACAAACAATCAAGATATGATACCATAAAACCAGAATATAAAAACACAGAATGAGTAAAAGGTGTGGTGGCTGTAGTGACGTGGTAAAAATCATGTGGGATAAGCCAGTCTGAAGAGGTGGATTTTGAGACGTGATTTGAAGGTGGGCAGAGATGTTAATATGTGGATATCCTGTGGGAGTGCATTCCAAAGTCGGGGGGCAGAGCGGCTAAAGGATCTAAGTCGTATGGTGTACAGATGGGACTGTGCACTGCACTGGAGAGGAGGGAGGCAGATGTGGACCTGAGTGTATATTTCTAGGAGCCGGGTGAGGTATGGAGGAGCAAGTTTATGGAGGACTTTGAAAATTAGGAGCAGGATTTTAAAATCAATAGGGAAGCGAACCGGGAGCCAATGGAGATGTTTGAGGATAGGAGTGATGTGTTGTGTGAAAGGGGCTCTGGAAGGGATGTGGGCAGCTGAAATCTGGACAAGTTGAAGTTTATAGAGGGATTTCTGAGATAAACCATATAGAAGAGCATTACAGTAATCAAGACAGGATGTGACAAGAGCATTGACCAGTGTGGCAGTGCTGTTGGGGGTGAGTGCTGGACAAAGGCAGTTGATGTTACGGAGGTGGAAGTAAGCAGACCAGGTGACATTGTTTATGTGTGCAATGAAGGAGAGGTTGTTGTAAAGGAAGACACCCAGACTATTGACCTGAGGGGAGGGATGAACAATACAGTTATGAATGAGTAATGAAAAACTATCAGATTTGGAGAGTGAGGATTTGGTGCCAATAAGAAGAAATTCTATTTTATTTCCTTTGAGTTTGAGAAAGTTATGGGAAAACCAAGTTTTAATATCTTGCAAACAGTCAAGGAGGGAAGATGGAGGAAGTGTGGTGGTGGGCTTCGAGGAGAGTTAGAGCCTGGTGTCATCTGCGTAACAGTGGAAATGAAGTCCATGTTTTCTGAAAATATTGCCAAGAGGGAGAAGGTAAATGATAAAAAGGAGGAGGCCCAGGACAGAGCACTGGGGCATACCACTGTTGACCAAAAAGGGTTGCGATTGGAAGTTTTTTAACTGAACGAACTGAGTACGACTGGAGACGTATGATGTGAACCAAGAAAGAGCTATGCTATTTATATCAATAGAGGGTAGACAATTAAGGAGGACATGATGGGAGATAGTATCAAAAGCTGCAAAAAGTAAAGACAGAATCCTGAGGCCAACGAACCTGACACCCTCTGCCAATTGGCAATGCCTAGAACATCTGTCCATAGTATTTATGTACAGACCCGGTGACAAAGGACAGCCCTGATTGAGTCCAAACCTAACTGGGAATGAGTCTGACTTACTGACAGCAATGTGAACAAAGCTTTGGCTCTGACAATGCCGAGACTGAAGAACCCATAACAACAGGCCATCTACCCCACATTCCCAGAGCAACCCTCACAGGACACCTCAAGGGACACAATTGTTAGCCTTCTCCAGATCCACATAAAATAACTTGACTGGTGTGGCAAACTCCCATGCCCTTTCCAGTACCTTTGCAAGGGTATAGAAGTGGTCAAGTGTTCCACAGCCAGGACGGAAACTGCACTGTTCCTCTTGATTCAGAGGTTCAACTAATAGCTGTACCTGCTTCTCCAGCACCCTGGAGTAAACTTTCCCAGGGAGAGTGAGGAATGTGTGATCCCCCTGTACTTGGAATACACCCTCTTGTCCTTCTTGAAAGGGGAAACCACCACCCCAGTCTGCCACTCCAGAGGCACTGTCCCAAATGTCTATGCAATGCTGCAGAGGCATGTCAGCCAGGACAGCCTTACAACATCCCAAGCCTTGAGGAACTCAGAGTGAATCTCATCCATCCCGGTGCACCGCAACTGTGGAGTTGCATAATCTCAGCGAACTCTGCCCCAGTGATGAAGGAGCATCCCCTACAAGTCCCCTAGCTTTGCTTTCTTCATGAAGTATATGCTGGTTGAATTGAGGAGATCCTTAAAGTAGTCTTACCACTGTCCAACTGACGTTCAGTCAAGGTTAGCAACTATCCATCCCCACCACGGACAATGTGGACCAAGTCACGCTTTCCCCTTTGAGTCGCTCGACAGATTGTCAGAATTTCTTCAGGGCTGACTAACAATCTTGCTCCATGGTTTCACCAAACTTTTCCACATCTGAGTTTTTGCCTCTGCGACTGCCAGAGCCATGCATTATTTGTTCTGACAGAAGTTGTCAACTGCTTTCACACCCTTCACCTCTGGTGTTCACCAGGAAGTTAGGGGGTAACCACCACAGCTAGCACCAGCTGCCTTGCCTATGGCGGTTAAGAACATGTCCAACTCCGTTTTCATGCCCTCCCCAGCCGCAGGCATGCAGTCTTGATCAAAATATTTTATAAAAATTGTATATTCTTTGAGGAAGAAATAAAGATAGTAGGCAAACTATCAAAATAGTTGTTTTTTTAATTCTATTTTTACAGCAGTACATTTTGGAAAGATGTATGCAACTGACTCAAACCTAAACACCAGTCTCTCTCTCAATAAAAGAAATGACATTACATTTGAAATCATACTGAAATAAAAATTAGGAGTTAGTGTTAAACACTTTATTTTACTGTGGGTACATTTCAACATTGTAACAGTATTAAAACAGACTATTTTCATAAAATGATATGCCCTTGTTTGTTATTTATGGAGACAACTGCAAAAAAATCTTTATGTGTTAAAATGATTGGAAGTCCCTTGGATATCTAATTTATTCTGTCTGTTATCCAAGGCTCTTTTCCTCTTTGATGTAAAACCTTTGATCTGACTATTTTGCTATGATCTGACAATTTTTCTTTGATGACAGAGTCGCTTCTTCATTTGGACGACTGTCTATGATTATTTTTATACCTCTTATTTGTAAATGTGTGTTGCGATGTCCACTGCCAAAGTCAACAAAAAAATGAGAGATCAAGTTTTGCCAGTGACTTTATTTCAATGTGGAGATGCAGAAACAATTACCAAAGATGAAGCAGATACAACAACAAAGCATGGAGCTCAAGAAAACAAGGGTAATAACAAAAAAATGCAATGCCCATATAAACAGAAAATGGAAAAACACTCAGGTCCACGTATGACAAAGAAATTCCTCAAAGATCATTGTAAGCAGAACAAACTTTACTTAACACCTTACTTGAATGATACTTTGTATCTGCATTACAACGGTTTCTCCACCATTGAGAACTTGGAGGAGTATACAGGACTGAAATGTCTCTGGCTGGAAAGCAATGGGATCCAGCGGATTGAGAACCTGGACGCCCAGACTGATCTGCGCTGCCTGTTCCTCCAGCAGAACCTCATATATAAGCTGGAAAACCTGGAATCTCTCAAAAAGCTCTGCACCCTGAATGTCTCCAATAACTACATACACACCGTAGAGCACATCTCTTGCCTTCCTGTCTTGAGCACCCTGCAGATTGCCCATAACAAGCTGCAGACTGTGGGGGACATAAAGCTTCTGAGTCAATGTCTAGCAGTTAGTGTGCTGGACATGTCCCACAATCTGTTATCTGACCCACAAATCCTGTCTGTCCTTGAGGCCATGCCAGAACTGAAGGTGCTAAATCTAATGGGAAATGAGGTGGTGAAAAAAATCCCAAACTACAGAAAGACCACGATCGTGTCCCTAAAGCAGCTCACCTACCTCGACGATCGCCCTGTTTTCCCCAAAGACAGAGCATGTGCTGAGGCGTGGGCAGTCGGAGGGCTCGAAGGGGAACGTAAAGAGAGGGAGCAATGGCAAGCACGAGAGAAGAAGAAAATTCAGGACAGTTTGGATGGCATTGCAATGATTAGAAAGAAAGCCCAGGAGAGAAGACGCCTTCGAGAGCTTCAGGTGGAAGGTGAGCAGTTAGTTGTCTTACTACTCTAGATGAATTCTGCATTTGAATCTTAAAAACAATCTGATCTGTTTCATCTCAGGGGCCATTGAGGGTTCAAGGACTCCAGAGACCCCGTGTGAGGAAAATGAAGACATCTTGACTTCAGGAAGAGAGATCCAAGCTTTTGTGCAGGACAGCCTGGATGCATATGATGAGTTCTTGAAGAGTCAATCAACACATGAAGATCAGATGAAGAACGGATGCCCAGAAGCAGAGCAGCCAGGACAAGAATTACAGACAGTACCAGTAGAGGCAGATGACCAGGATGAATCTCAAGGAAAGCAACCTTTGAGGGAAGGGAAAGAAGAGTTGGATCCACAGCACTCACCACAAGAGCAATGGAGTATTGAAGAGGAAGTATTTGAGACAAAGAATACAGAGGACACCAGACAACCAAACCAGGGAGAGCAGGTAGACACAAGTCAGCAGCTTGAAAAGAAACAGCTACCTCTGGTCAGTCCTGCTCCTCCTGAAGCAGATGATACTGGACCAGTATGTGGTCTTGGGCCATTGATTACAGAGATGCAGGATGCTGAGCAGCTGGAATCTATTTACCTTACCCCACATCGAACACTCTGTACCGATGACCTGCCTGATCTGGAGGAGGTTGAAACTGAAGACCTCACATCGATGTTCTCTTCTCAGCAAGTGTTTAAACCAAAAATAGAGGTCATATCAGGAGGCACTGATGAGGATGAACCAACTAGGAATCAAGGCGAGGGTGTTCACTCCTTTGGTCCAGAAAAAGATTCAGTGTTGTCACTGAGTGTGGGCTTTAAATCAACTAGAGTCTGTCTGTCTTCATCACTGTTGTGTCCAGAGGACGAGGAATCAGTGGGCGAGGCCAAACCACCCCAAATTTCTTCTCCATCATGTTCCCTCATCGAGGAGCTGGATTGATACTTTCCATGTTTAAAGCAGCTTCCCTGTCCTTTCATTTTAATAATCTGTTGTCAGATTAGATCATACAGTAGTGCTAAAGATTAAATTGGCCCCAACAGGCCTAATATTATTTGATCTCAGTTATAGAATAAAATCTGACAGTTAAGTACGTTATCTAAATGAATCAAGTCCAGAACTGTCCCTGCCCATTTCTCATCAAGCATTGTATCAAGGAGTTAAGCAAAACAATAAAAAATGTTTTAAAGCGTTGCATTTTCTTGAACAGTGAACGTTGGTAATTTACGTGGCCTCAGAGTTCATACAGAGGTGCAAAGTTTTGAGTCCCATTTGGTAAAATTTGTACATGGTTTGACTTGGGGAAGTATTTATGGAAGATAAACCATGTCTATTTTTTCTTGCATCTCTACTTGTGTAGAAAGTCCGTGTCAACTCTGTAAAGGTTTTAATGTGTGATGTGGAAACTTCAAGCGTCCAATACACACAGAGTGGACTTTACTATTAAACCGGACACATCTTGTGTTCAGCAGTTAAGTTGAGGGAATAAAAATATTTGCATACTCAAATCTGTTTTATATAAAGAAGGAATGGGTGCCATTTTCGAGATTTCAGTGTTGTCTTTTCTGTAGAAAACATGAGCCACTCATTTTTGGGATATTTTATAAAGCAAAAACTACTTGATATTTAAAGATGTGAATGGAAATTATTTTTGACATCTTCAAACAGTACCCTATTGACAAACATGCGAGTAAATAAATCAGAGAACAAAAACAAATATAGACAATAAATCTATACTAACATGCCCATCTTTCATGAGAGCATACACATTATGGAAGTATGTGGTCATGACTTAAAAAGAAAAAAATGCAAACACATGAACAAACTCATGATGTACACATACAGTACTGATTCATTTTATTAGATAAATAAAAAAAAGAATATCCAGTAAGCCTAACAGGTCTTTTAATATTTACAAGGAAAAACATATTAACTCACCAGCCAAGACAAGCTATTTACCAGAAGACATAATTTTGAATGTTATTGAATTTATTAAAGTAAGGCAAAATGAGATTACTTTCTGTGGATTTGGATATGGACCATTGCTAAACTTTTTTTGATAGTGGGGCTTAATTAGCTCTTACTTTAGGGAAACAACCCTGGCACTGGCCACTGTTGTATTAAATATGGTACATGGTGACTTTATTTTTCTTTAATCCCTCTATACAATCCACAGAATGTCTGTAGTCCAAAGCTGTGTCATCACATCATTAATTACCAATGACTGAATGAATTAATGGCTGCTGACGTGGCTGCTTTTGAGAGAAGTCAAAGGGTATGCGGTTCTCTGTGTAGCCATAGAGTTTCCGGAGGGCCACCCGAGCCGCCTCTTCCTCAGCTGCTACAAGTGTCTCTCCTGGACCCTGGGCCAGTAGCTTCTTGTCACTGAAACGACACACAGGTAAACAAACACTTTCAACCATCAGGTCTGTTATGATTTATGTGCATCCCACTCAGACCTCAATAGTGTAGAATGTACACGCTGTACTTAGGATAACAACATCCACAAAAGCTTACACACCTGTATAACCCAACAAAGTATAGTGGCAGGACAGTACTGGCTCCACCAGACCGGGTGAGGCGAGGCTCTGGCAAAGGAATGTTCCTCTTACTAAGCTCTTCCACCAGCAGGCCCATTGGGTTGACAACTGTCCACATATCAAACAGGTCCTTGCCTATCAGCTGAGTGACCAGGAAATCCTACATAAAAGGGGAGAAGTTTGAGGTGGGAGAGATGACAGATATAAATCTATTTTTTTTTGCATAAACAATAAGACCAGGGAAGAATCTTAAGGTGTAAAAATGGTATGGTCTTTAAACAAAATATTAACCACCATTCATACTCGGCAGCAAGTCTCCTACCCTAAGAAATAATCCAGCTCGCTCCGCTCCACTGCTCTCCAGGAGAGCTCCAATCACTGCCATTAACGTTGAATGAAGCACATCATCGGGAACAGGGCACTCAGCACTCATGGTTAGGTCCTCAATGCCAAGATTTCTTGCTACATGGGCAACAAGCTCTGAGCTTGTGAGGTGTCTTACAATGCTGTCCACTGCCTCCCTCGGCAGATTTGGGAAGCTTGCCTTGCAAAAGTCTGTCAGAAAGCTTCTGGTGAAACTCACTCCTGTTTTACTCAGATCAATGTTATCTTCCAGAGTGAGAGCAGTGGTCTCAGAGTCCACACCTAACCCTAGTCTTCTCTCTTGCTCCACCTGCAGGTAACAGGGGTTGATGAAGGCTGTTTTCAGTAGCTCCAGGGAGAAGTCCTCGTGCAGGCGAATGCCGAAAGCCTGAACCTCTGCGTGGTAATCCCAGTTAGGCTGTTGCGAACTGAAAGAAATTCATAACTAAGTTGTAACAGATAACTTCATCCTGACTTCCTCTAAACGAAGATTCCAAACTGGGTCTTAGGTTTTTACTTCTGACTGATGTTATATGACGAATCCCTTCTCATAATACTGTGATGGAGTTTTACTGGCTTTAAACTGGAAAAATTTTATTTCCTGACTAAAACACATTTGGATTCTGGCTGCTGAAATGAAATTGCTCAAAGCATTTGTTGAACTGATGAAAAGTTAAATGAACTCCAGAAAAGTCATGAGCTACGATGTAGGTTGACATGTAACAGTGGCAGCCCAGATGCAATATACTTATGAAGCTTAAAAGGTAAAAGCTAATATTTAAAAGGTGACAAACTTAACTTAAAAACTGCCAAAAAATAAACGATTAAATTGACTGAAAACTGGAAGCAGAGACGGGAGAGAAGCAGGCTTTCTTACACCCGTGTAAAGGACCCAAAACTGCTAGCTGTGCACTTGACTTCACAGTAGAAACTGTGGAAATGAAATAATGCTTAAGCTGCAAAACAAATATAAATTAACCTCGCGGAATTACACCTTTTTTTTTCCATAACAAGCATACTTGATGGGCTAAGATGAATAAACAAACAGACTATAATATCATATATATCAAGTACATGCATGGCCTTGAGGTGCTCTCTGCTGAGCACTTGTTAGCTAACGTTAGCCTCACCGTAGTTTCGGTGGCGGAGGTCCTTCTAGCTTTAATTTCTTCGCCATGAGGTACGTGTACGCTTTCATCCATCGCTTTTTCTCTCTGACCTGCGACAGCAAAATGTTTCTGCAAACACGCTGATAATGCAACCCTATTATAAGCGCACCGCGATTTAATATGTAGCCCGACGCCATGTTGTTCACTGACAGTGGAGTACAACAGCTAAATCTGTCCGACAAGAAACCATATCCGGCCAACAAGACCAGTCCTACTAATGCGTTACCTTGGAAACAGATATAAACATAGACCAACGTTCGCAAACAGAGTGGACTGCAGAAGGACATTTATCGGAACTTAAACGTTTGACACACTTCCAGAACAATTGTAAAAAATTACATTTTTTTTTCAATCGTCCTTCTTTTAATTTAGACTATTTTTGCGATATCCACTGCCAAAGTCCCCCAAAATAATGGGAGATAAAGAGTTACCAGCGACTTTAATTGAATGTGGAGTTGCGGAAATAACTTCTATCCAAGATGAAGCGGATGCCACAACAAAGGATGAAGCTCAAGAAAACAAGAGCAATAATACAAAGTTGCAGTGCCTATATAAAGAGAAAAAGGAAAACCACTCGGGTCCACGTATGACAAAGAAATTCCTCAAAGATCATTGTAAGCAGAACAAACTTTACTTAACACCTTGCTTGAATGATACTTTGTATCTGCATTACAACGGTTTCTCCACCATTGAGAACTTGGAGGAGTATACAGGACTGAAATGTCTCTGGCTGGAAAGCAATGGGATCCAGCGGATTGAGAACCTGGACGCCCAGACTGATCTGCGCTGCCTGTTCCTCCAGCAGAACCTCATATATAAGCTGGAAAACCTGGAATCTCTCAAAAAGCTCTGCACCCTGAATGTCTCCAATAACTACATACACACCGTAGAGCACATCTCTTGCCTTCCTGTCTTGAGCACCCTGCAGATTGCCCATAACAAGCTGCAGACTGTGGGGGACATAAAGCTTCTGAGTCAATGTCTAGCAGTTAGTGTGCTGGACATGTCCCACAATCTGTTATCTGACCCACAGATCCTGTCTGTCCTTGAGGCCATGCCAGAACTGAAGGTGCTAAATCTAATGGGAAATGAGGTGGTGAAAAAAATCCCAAACTACAGAAAGACCACGATCGTGTCCCTAAAGCAGCTCACCTACCTCGACGATCGCCCTGTTTTCCCCAAAGACAGAGCATGTGCTGAGGCGTGGGCAGTCGGAGGGCTCGAAGGGGAACGTAAAGAGAGGGAGCAATGGCAAGCACGAGAGAAGAAGAAAATTCAGGACAGTTTGGATGGCATTGCAATGATTAGAAAGAAAGCCCAGGAGAGAAGACGCCTTCGAGAGCTTCAGGTGGAAGGTGAGCAGTTAGTTGTCTTACTACTCTAGATGAATTCTGCATTTGAATCTTAAAAACAATCTGATCTGTTTCATCTCAGGGGCCATTGAGGGTTCAAGGACTCCAGAGACCCCGTGTGAGGAAAATGAAGACATCTTGACTTCAGGAAGAGAGATCCAAGCTTTTGTGCAGGACAGCCTGGATGCATATGATGAGTTCTTGAAGAGTCAATCAACACATGAAGATCAGATGAAGAACGGATGCCCAGAAGCAGAGCAGCCAGGTCAAGAATTACAGACAGTACCAGTAGAGGCAGATGACCAGGATGAATCTCAAGGAAAGCAACCTTTGAGGGAAGGGAAAGAAGAGTTGGATCCACAGCACTCACCACAAGAGCAATGGAGTATTGAAGAGGAAGTATTTGAGACAAAGAATACAGAGGACACCAGACAACCAAACCAGGGAGAGCAGGTAGACACAAGTCAGCAGCTTGAAAAGAAACAGCTACCTCTGGTCAGTCCTGCTCCTCCTGAAGCAGATGATACTGGACCAGTATGTGGTCTTGGGCCATTGATTACAGAGATGCAGGATGCTGAGCAGCTGGAATCTATTTACCTTACCCCACATCGAACACTCTGTACCGATGACCTGCCTGATCTGGAGGAGGTTGAAACTGAAGACCTCACATCGATGTTCTCTTCTCAGCAAGTGTTTAAACCAAAAATAGAGGTCATATCAGGAGGCACTGATGAGGATGAACCAACTAGGAATCAAGGCGAGGGTGTTCACTCCTTTGGTCCAGAAAAAGATTCAGTGTTGTCACTGAGTGGGGGCTTTAAATCAACTGGAGTCTGTCTGTCTTCATCACTGTTGTGTCCAGAGGACGAGGAAACAGTGGGCGAGTCAAAACCAATCCAAACTTCTTCTCCACCATATTCCCTCATCGAGGAGCTGGATTGATAGTGTTAGGACATTAGTAATGGACCATACAGTATATTTCCACAGCAGTTTGAAATAAAATGCCTGAGGCAGTAGATAAGCTATGCAAGAACATGAAAAGGGCAACAAGGCACAGATTCAAAACAAATTTAATCGTATTAACATTGATGAACATATTTGTCATTCTGTAGATATAATTTCACACTGTATGAAAACTATTATTGTTGAATCTTGTAATCAAGAGCTTGTCCAGTTTTCCTGTAATGGCGATGCTAGCTTTATGCCATCATATTAAGATAGCAAAGAGATGACTAAATCATGTTTAATTAATAAATTAAGACCATTTTCGAGGTCGGAATTTACCTTTAACAGAGCAATATTGATTATAACAATGCCATACTGATTAAATCAAAAGAAGAGGTGCTCCAGAGAGTACTATGGGTGGGCACCATAGTTTGTGCAGTGCACTGAGAACTAGGTTCTACTCCAGTAGGTGGAAGTAATGCAACTTAACGGATACCAACTGCCATAAATCCCCAATGGAGAAAAAGATGATCAATAGAGTATATTCCTTCTTCATACTACAGCAAAATTATAGTTTGATGCGCATTCACTCAATAAAATCACAACACTTCATACGCATGGTTTTATTAAACAGTTTTACATTCCACTATTCAATTCACATTTCTCTCTCAGCAATAAATAATGAACATGTCAGATTGTCAAACTACAGCTCAATTTTCAATTTTACCTATACATTACTGTACCTCTGGATGACTTGTTCCCAAAGCATTGACAGACATGAACAAATATTTACAAGTTGAGCAAGAAGATCTTTAATAAAAAGAAAACATGGGACTGAGTGAAATAAGAGTAAAAGAATAAAACTGTACATGTGACAAATAAACAAAATCAAAGTATCAGTCCTGTGGGCAACAGGCTTTGTACGCCACGAAGTCTTAAAGCAGTGGGACTGGGACTCAGTGCAGCGAGTAGCTAATTGACACGTAGAATAAGGAATAGTGCGTTCTTTTGTCCCGTTGACGGGAGAAACAGGCTGCCTCTAACGCCGCAACCACACCCAAGTGTTGACGAGCCAGAAAGCAACTGTGATTGAGTACAGGATCATCTCTCGCTTTGCACGCTCCTTGTTCTCCTCCTCCAAATGTTGGAGACGGCGGTTCAACTTCATGAGCTATAGATAAATGGATGAATGTTTTCTCAGTTACATGCATTCAATGACTAGTTTGTGCACCACAAACTGGAGGCAGTGTATTTACAAATAACTAACCTGACGCCTGATTGTTGTTGCATCAACCACAGTCATGTCTTCAGGCCCCGCGTCCAGCATGGCTTCATATGTTGATAATGCAAGCCTTGAAAAGAAATAAGACACTTTAGGAATTACATAATTCGACCACGGTGTGGAAATATAGTGCAAGTTAACATCAGAAACAACAATATAATTAGATGATTTTCCAAACATCTTACTTCCGAACAATAAACAAGAATGGAAGTTAGGGAAATAATGAGGAAAAGGGCAAAGGATCAGAATGGAAATAGCCAGGTGAAGTTACCTGGATTCATGCAGGGGGTTGGAGCTTGTGGCCGACCCCCCTCGCATTGATGGTTTGCTACAGAGGTGGGGAAAGATAGGGGAGGGAGAGGGGAAGATTAAAAGAAGAGACTAAGTAACATACGCTCGGTACTGTGTTCCATGCATGCAAGTCCTACACATAACTGGTTTTCACCCTGATTATTCTCTGCCTTACTGAGCTCAAGTGCACTTCAAAGTATTAAAGTATATAGAAGCCTCTTTATCAAACGTGAAGCTAGAGTGAAAAAGAGTTATCAAGCAAACTTCTGAAGTAGGACAGATTTGTGAATACACTAATAATATTTCTGTCTGATGAAAAACATGTATCTCCACTTTTGACGTTTCTGACTTTCTACATGGTACTGAATGTCTACATTGCTCCCTAGCAGGTGTCAGCCTTTTGTATTTAAATGACAGATGTAAAGACAATATATTGATTCGAACATGTCCATATCAGATACACACCAATGTACACCTATTGATTATCCTGATTTCAACATAAAATGTAAGGATAAAGATTCGATCGCTCTAATGTTCTTTGTGGAAATGTAGAATAGCTGCTATCAATAGTTTACCAACTTAGTGAGACATGAACAGGAGACTTGTAGCTAAATAATCATAATAATAAAAATTAATGTATATATATATATTTTTTTTACCAAATAAAATAAAAACAGGAGTGGAAATTCTAAACCAATTTTCTGCTTATGTTTTCCTAAATAGCCCGTTATATACTGTCTATATGGCTGGAAGGAAAGATTAGGATATAACAGTTTCAAACGTACACAGTCACACACCTTCGCCCACATGCCCCGCTCCTTCAGCAGCTGCTTTCAGCTTGTGTGGTCTGTTGTAAGAGCCACCTCATTAACGTGTTGCTAATCAGCCTTCACTTCAGTTCCGCTGTCCTTGTACATCTTTCCACACATTTGGCGTGTACTCCGACCAACCATCAGCGTTGTCCTTCCACCAAATTTCGTGGAAGTATATCACCATTTTCATTATTAGCCGGTCCGTTATAATCACAGCAGTGTGTGCTAACAGAGCTAGCAGATGATATGATGCGAGACTGTTGTCTGTCTCCACTGGTTACTCTGCATGCTTCTGGTGCACGTGGTTACACATCAAACTTACATTTCTATAAGTTTAACTCCAAGTACTTCGTTTTGGTCAAAGTTTAAGGCCTCACCTTGCTGCTCACGGCTGCCATGGTGCATGTAATGGCAACTAAGTTCAACTGTTGTAGCCGAAAACATCACTGTGCATGTACACAAATATTATAACGCTACACGAATACTCATACCCATCCCAAATAATAATATTAACAAGAAGGCTCATAAGTAGTTGACACAAGTCTATTTAAAATCATAAACGTGACACTGACAAATATGTAAATATAAGTTTTTATTTTGGGTCGTAATTGTGTCAAATTGTCCAGTTTGGGGTTTATTTTGAATGATTGTTTATGAGAAAACAGTTTTGGATATATTTGGATATATTTGTTTTTCATCAGACAGCAATAATTTGAAGGTATTTTCGTTCTGCTGTCGCCTTATGGAATGGCATTTAAAAATTCACTGAAACTGTGAACGCAGAACTTTAGACGTTTTTCCTGATACAACTAACATATTTCCTCAATGGGATTAGTTGAAACAATAAATAAATTATTACATAAAAATCCATCAACCAAAAACCATATTTTCATTGATTAATACGGCCTATCCTTGTAAAACTTGAACAAATGGGTCAGCTCCCAACAGCACTTCAAATTTCCAACTACACCAAAGTATGTCCAGCACTGATGGACAAAATCTATCAAAATCACAGACAGATAAGTTACACAAGAAAGAAAGAAGTGGCATGTTGTATTAATAGTGTTACTGAATGTTACCAACAGTCAGTTGGGAAACCCTCTACAAACCACTGAAGTAGATTTAATCAGACTTTAAAAAAGTAAAGATGAATGATGCAGTTTGTATTGTCCTTTTGTCAACTTTTTAAAAAATGTTCCAGATGATTGGGAGGTCACCTGCGAGGGTTCTCATCCAAGACCTCCAGGACCTGCTGGTAAGCCCAACGTCTAGTGGACTGGATGAAAGATAGAACGCCGCTAGCGCTGAACAGGTTGTGTTCGTCCTCAGTCACGGTGAGAGGGGGGACAGGGTGGACAGTGGCCAGGGGGGATGGGGGCACACTTCGTAGTGCCCACCATTAATAGCGGCCAATTCGAAGTTAAAAGGGAAGAAAATGAACAAAGGAGAAAGAAGGGATGGATGAAGGAAAAGGAGAGAATAGGGAAAAGAAGCTATCCTCTATTTTACTGACTCTGTAAACATTTCAATCAAGTGATAATTACTGTGAATAAAAGCAATGTTGCAATGCTCGAGATTTATACTGCCAAACTAATGAACCGCTAACAAATAATAAACCCAACAACAAACAGAAGAAGAACAGGTGTGAACCAAAGGAATTGGCAAGCCAGTTATTTCCAAGTATTTATTTTTAAGTTGGTTAAATCACTCATGACCTCATTAAAAGTCCCATGATGTATCTTTGTGCAGCTCTTTGTAAGGATGCAGATACAAATTTCCAACCTGATATTTATGATTTTCAACCGAGAACATAAAGCTGCAGACCACATATAGTTTAAAGCAGGTCTACATTTAAATTAATCAAATTGGAGCTTTTCCGCACACATGCTGGCCTGGCTTGACTAAGTCAGGGATTTGCATTTCTATTAAAACAAACCTACTTGTTTGACGGCATGCCTTTATTTGATGACGCACTTGTTTTGAGGAAGTAACATGAAAAAGGTGCGATGTTGTTTGTGTGTGACAAAACAGGTCCTGCAAAATAGTCGTTAATACATTTTATTTCCCGCTATTATTTCTACTTCTATTTATAATCTTTGTTGCTGTCTCAAAATTCCACTAATTCAATGCCACATGATTTTCAAATAATTCTTTACAATAAATAGGAAATGCCCCAACATTTGACATCTAATTAGCTTTCCATTAATAATTTAGTATTCAGTTTTCCTTCATTGTTTTTTTATTATTGTGTTGTCTTCCACAGTTTCCAAGAGGCGAACTGTGGACTTGAAGTTTGTTTAAACGGCCATATTTTTTAATAATTTTCCAATAATACCAATAACATTTTAAAATCTGAAAGTGATAAAATCAAATGCTACATCAAATATTAAATTTACAGTGTAATGTATTAGTGTAAGTAGATATTAATGAACACTGAAAGCCACAACAGTTCTCACATCTAAACGATTAATGACACCAGTTACAACAGACAAGCGGCTACATCGAAAAAAGACTGGAGGAAGAAAAAAAAAAAAAAAAAAAAGACACACAACCAAAGAAAGACTCAACATGCAGGTGCATGTATATAAAACATAAGAAGGAGTTGGTAATGTCCTGATAATAGCACATCCAGGTCAACACTTACGTGGAATCATTGTTGGCCAGCTGACTTTGATGACGAGCAGCTGTATTCTCACTGGCCGAGCGTTCCCGCCGTAATCGTCCTTGGGGCCGCAGCTAAAAGAAGCAATGATTTCTCATTTATTCTGGTCATTTTTACTATACGGAAATGATTTTCAGGCGTTAAAGGGATTTTATGTGGTGCCCTTCACAGCAAACAGTGTATTGCTTCATCACTTACGACCTCTTCACTGTCTGGAGCTGCCCGCTGATACTCTTCCAGGAAGTCCAAGGGCCGCTCATTAAGAGTGAGGACTCTGGGTGGAGTCTTGAGTGATAGGGCTTCTAGTGGCGTTGACTGGATTAGATCTAGATCTCGAGGTCTGGGGAACTGCAGGTCATTAGTGCCACCTGAAAAAGAAGGTGTGCAAAGAGTTTGATTTTTCAGTTGTGAGCACCATGGTCCACTTCATTGTTTTGTTTAATTGGTTTCAATTAATATTGAATTAATTGAATGAATATTGAATGAATGAATATTGAATTAATTGAATGAATATTTCAATTAATATTGAACGCCACAGGAAATCATTCCTGCCTGTGGCCATCAAACTGTACAACTCCTCCCTCCGAATGGCTCTTGGACTTTTTCACTCCCTCAGATCTTTCATCTATTTATACTGCAATTCTCTTACACTATTTATTTTCTGTTGCACTTTTATTTATTTTACACACTTTTATTTATTTTACACGGAGCAACTGTAAAGTAACAATTTCCCTCTGGGATAAATAAAGTATTCTGAATCTGAATCTGAATCTGAATGTAACCATATTAAAGTTCATACAGTAACACACAATGGTTTGTACTATCAATGCACAGAGCCTGTAGTTCCTCCTATTTTTATCCGACAACTGACAGTAACAGTAAACAAAGAAAAAAAAAAATCTACGAGTTTGTAGTTCCTCCTATTTTTATCCGACAACTGACAGTAACAGTTGTCGGATAAAACACTGGGAGAAGGATGTACAAAGTCCCGAGGCTCTGATAGAGGCATACCTAGTTCCCTCCAACTGCCATATGAAGGACGCATAGTTAGATTATAGTCAGCTGACCAATGCTAAGTTTGTATGTAGTAGGCTTTGAACAGCACAATAAATACATTCACTGCATTAAAACAACAGGAGGCTTGATAGTATACTGACCTGCAACCACAATTCTATCTGGTACATGCATTATGACATTACGGGTGACGTCCTGAGATCTCACACTGGGGTCTTCATGGGCTTGAGAAGCCACTTTGAGCATCTCAGGAATGCGCATCTTCTGACTGATCCCTTCGGTGTACTCCAGGTCGTACTGGATACGGTTCATCTCTGCTATCTCAGTCATGGGGGAAGGGAATGCTGCTGCGCTCATTTGGCTGTGTTGGATTACATATTGACAGAGCGAGAGCTAACTGTAACAAAATAGGTCACAAAGATCTGAAAACATTCTAATATTTAAGATTTGCATGCTAGGATTTTCAGTCCTGTGAAATTACTGCACACCTACTGGGACACCTTATAAAAGAGCAGCTACACTACATCCATGCCAAAACAATTATCACTTCAGTGATCTCAGAAAAGACTGGAGCAGCTGATCTGCTCGTGATACTATCATATAATGGCAACTGATGACTTTACTGACGGACACAAAGGGAGGCTACACTAACCAACGTGACTGGAACAGACGAAAGCTGCTATAGCTGCTGCTCAAATGACAAAATCTGTACTTTCTATCACACTAACGTAACGCTAATATCAACCACGATTTGTTTAAGATGGCCTGCTAATGCTAGTGAGGATAACGTAGTTCTTTACTTTTGAAAGTCACATTTCTAAATAACGTAATATTCAGAAATCTGCAAAATGCTACCGTTTAGGTGGGTGGTTTAAATCATTCTTAGGAAAATGTAACAAAACCCTGACTCTATCGTCTGTTAGGCTGCCAACTCTTACAATAGCGCCATTTCAAAATAAACAAGCACGTCATTTTCGGTTTCTCACCGTGTCGTTTTGCTGCCGACTGTCCAAAGAATATTTTATTTAGGATTCCCTTAAAGAAATACAAAAATAAATATATATACTATGAGTGGCACAATTGAGTGTACGTATTACATACGATGGAATTAGCATTTCCCTATCCAGATACGAGAGAGGAACCTCTGTGCACTTTGAGGAACCGTATCTCTTCTTCCCGTCTGACCGCCTATAGGAAGCACAGAACCACAGAAGGAAGTGACGTACTTTGCACGCCCTCTAAAAAAAAGAGCGCCAGCTTTGCTTATTTTAGTTAAATTATTTCCTTTTTTATTGCTGTATTTGTTTGTGTAAATTGTATTTATTTATTGGTCATG
>KV751316.1:673933-718863 GCA_001698575.1 Mola mola | reverse complement strand
AGCATTGGATAATTTTGTTTCTATAATGATGGTGTACAGCAAAAATTAAAATCTATTTATTTCACTTCAACTGTATAAGCCCAAGTCATCAAAATAAAATACTTTACTAGTAACGATTATAGACTATATAAAAGTCTAAAGTTGTTAATTAAATGGTGAAGAAAATTAACTTCTCTATGATATTTTATTTTTTTCTTTGCATGAGTGATTGCAAAAAAAACCTCTGTCCTGCTCTAAGCAGCACACTTGGTTCAAGGAATTCGGTGAAGACTTGTTTTTGCCCTTTTAAAATCTTCGTTTCAAGAAAAGATCATACCTATCATGTCTTCTTCTTCTTCCTCTTTGTGTACAACAAAGAAAAAATTGAGAAGTAAAGTTTCTTAGCAAAGAAGATGCATTCTTCGTCTTCTTGGTATTATTGTTATTACTATTATCATAGACATATTAGATATTATTACAATCAACAAGAGTGGATTCACATTACTAATTTCGAATTCCTTCTTTATCTTGGCCAATGCAATTTTTCTGTGCGGAGTTTGCATGTTCTCCTTGTGTCTGCGTGGGTTCTCTCCGGGTTCTCCGGCTTCCTCCCACAGTCCAAAAACATGCAATGGGGTTAGGTTAATTGGTCACTCTAAATTGCCCGTAGGTGTGAGTGTGAGAGGTTGTTTGTCTCTTTAAGACAGCCCTGCGACGAACAGGCGACTTGCTTTCAAGGTTCTTTAATATGTGATTAATGAATGTGTGTTTGTTCATTGTTGAAGACGGGAAAATAAAATAAAAAAAATATGCATAGGCGTGAATCTCAGGGTGAGAATCGATTTTATTTTTCTAGGTTTTTTGTATTAATCAAGAGGATAACACACGAGTATGTAGGAGTATGTTCAGAATAGTGACTTCAGTGGTCACCGTCGCGGGGTGGGGGTGGTTGGGAGGTGGGCCCCTTAGAGACTGTGGGTGGTGCATATGCTGCCAGGAGCCATTCAAAGGCTGCGATTGACATCAGTCAAGTCATCCCTGTGCTTGAGCAGCAAACGGGAAAACACGTCTTGATCTCGCGAAATATTAATGCAAGAAAAGACAAGAAAAAAAAAAAAAAAAAAAAATCAATGATGTCGTCTCGCTACATTTCCAGAAATGTTAAGATGCTCTTCATCTAATGGACACAGAGGCTGCCGCGACTTCTTTCCGTCTCAAAACCTGCTGAAAATGATGTTCCTGGTTATTTTATGTGTGATACTGTTTAGCAGCACGCACGCTGCATCATATTTGGAGCTGCAACCTGGCATGTAAGTGACACGTTTGAATTTAAATACACACTTTAAGATGCATTATTGGATTCTATTGAATAGTCAGGTGCGATTATTTTGCGGGTTTTTTTGTAATAAGACGTTTCATAGTTGACGTTTTAAAAAGAAAGACGATTATTCACTGTCAAGTTTCACTAATTCAACCTGATTGCACTTTTTTTTTTTCAAAATGTATTGTGCAGTCTGTTCGATGGCCAATAGGAGTCGCTCTTTCACACCGTCTATGTGAATGAACGTTTTCCAGCACTGCCGTAACATGTTTCTGCATTATAGTATACCAATGACATGAGCTTTTATTCATTTATTTATTTAGTTGTACAGTACTCGTGCATAGGTTTAGAGTACTCTACGACAGTGTTATTTTATTCATTGAATGTCCTGAACATGGTTTAAATGAATGAATGAATGTTTATTGCTTTCTTTAAATGCATATTTCAAACTTCAGAATAATAACATATATTTTATTGCATTTGTCAATATCTTATATTGTTTATTTGTGTTTTCCATGTACAGGCCAAATGTCTGCACAGATCAGGAGATGTCCATGCTTGGGGGCCGTCAGCCTTGTGTCCAGGCTTTAACCCGCATGGTTAAGGTGTGGAAACAGGGCTGCACCGGCCATAGATGGTGTATTGGCTATGAGAAAAGGTAAGGGGACACTTAAACACTTTGCTTTTGAGCATAATTATCAAAGGAAGCAATCTAATTCATAAATACACACTGCTGTATGATAAGAAGTAATGGGGTGTTTAACACATTTGCTGTGTAACTGTAGTGACTAGAGCTGGAAACCCTCTCTCTGTTTGCCTGCTCAGCAGAATTTGAGACCATATTAATAGTAAAAGATTAAACATTTAACACATATAATCATCATTTCAAGCCCATTATAAGCTGTATTTGGTGAGTTTTGATATGTAAAGGAGCTGTGATTAAAACAGATGTCTCTTGTACATATATTAAGTTCAAACAATAATTCCTAACACCAAATATTATCTTGTGTCTTATCATATGTTAATAATTTTGCTGGAAGATATAATGGAACTTGCAGGAAAGCCTATTATGACTGACAATGACAGAATTCCTCCTCCTTTAGGACAGCATACTATACAGTGTACAGGCAGGTGTACAGTATGGATTTGCACACAGTTTATAAGTGCTGCCCTGGTTGGATTCAAATGGGGGAAGAGGTTGGCTGTCTCCATCGTAAGTATTTGGCTAGTTTTGATTCTACATTGTATTCATCCATTTGATATTTACCACTATTATTACTCTGAAAAAAGTCAATCATAGCCTTATGGTAAACTATATCTGGAATCTGCAGGAGAGTGTGGTGCCAGTACTTGTTTGAATGGAGGCCAGTGTGCAAAGGCTGTTGACCAGATTTGTTTTTGTCCACTGGGCTTCAAAGGGACGAGATGCCAATATGGTGAGTTTTCTTTCACAGATGATAAAAAAAGGCTCGCTATTGTTATAAATCCTGCATACTGCTATGCCGTGAGCGGCTCTGTGAGCCAGCGAACTGTCTTAACATTTTTAGAGGACAGCAAGTTGTAAAAACTTAAATGGGTACAGCTCAGACCTTATCCTTTCACTTTGTGAAAGCAGAATGAGCCTGTAGCATGGCTGTGATTGGATGAGGCTGCTCCATGGGGGTCTCTGGGTAGTTAAAGGTGGAAGAAGTGCTCTCTTTGAAGAATGGTTCCCTTTTGAAGACTCTGGAGTGCTGTGGATAACACTGCTGAGGCTCCACTCTATAAAAACTGTATGTTAAAGCATTTATGCCGGTCTGGTTTCCTATGGTTAAGAGGGGAAAATCCTCAAACAAAGCTTATCATATATGACAATACCTCAGGAATAGTTGCTCAACTTTTCTGCCCTAAAATATCTAGATCTTTGCTATGTATTCTATTGAGTTTGGCACTTCCATTGTGCTAAACATTGCTCAAACCCAGTGATATATAAACCCAGGGGGTTATGAGATGATTCGGCGTCACTTTTGGAGAGCTTTCATGTTGTTCATCCACAGTCAATGGTTATGAAAGTGCCCTAGTGGCAAAAACTGCATGTTGTAAATTTAAAACATTTAACAAGCAACTTGAAGAAATCGTTGAACGATTAAGGAGAAAACAATCTGTGTTCTCTCCAAGAGTCGGATTGATGCCACTCAGCAGCTGGTTAGCCTAACTTTTAATTAGGACTTCTATCAAGACGAGACTACAAGCTTGGCTCTGTAAAATGGTAAAAAAAAAATCCACCTACCGTAGAAGCCCTTTAACCAAAGTAAGAAGGCAAGTTCCCGCAAAATGTCAAACTATTTCTTTATCCTGATCTAACCTTTATGATTATGTTATTAATACACGAAAGCTCTCAAAGTTGCTTGAAGAGTTTGATGGTTTTAATACAGACAGAACAAAACGCAATGCCCAAATAAGTATGTTTTGTCAGCTGATTTCCCATACAGTGCAACTGAACAGTGACTCTTGCAGAGGGAACATAGGATATGCCATCAATAAATGGTAAACACTTGCAGTTAGCAGAACCTGATTGTCCCTCTTGTCTTTTTGCTGTCCAAACCCCTTTGGTCAGCATCAAGAGGCCAATTGGAGGAGAGTTCCTAGTGTTTTGGAAGTCCAGCTGAGGCAGAATAGTGAATGGAGGATATTTGGTTCCCACCCCCCGCGTGCTTACAAACACAAACACACAGACACACACGCACACACACAGTCTTACCCGTTAGATTCCCAGAAGAAAGGCTGTGCCTGACAGGGGTTTTAAAAACTCCTCCTTCTTGCATAGACATTTCACAGCAGCGTGTCGTTGTTTGTTAGAGGTGGCTCTCCTGTGCGACATGGCCTCACTGGTTTTCACACATTAGGGCAGCGCATTGGGAGTAGATATTCCTTAGGAAGAGATTCCTAAGTTTCTCTTTTTTTCTTTCACATATAGAACCAACCCCTTACCTTCTCTTCCTGTGAAACAGTTTCCTTACTTTCATGTCCAGGGACAGACTCATCCTCACTCCTCTGAATCATTATCCGCAGTTCTTCCACTGAACTTCTGCTCTGGCTGAGACATTTACAACAATAATCCTGTGTTGTAAGGTTTTTAGCCCACATGATATTTTAGAGCGTTTTAGCTGTGTTTAACTGTGTAATGTTATAGTCGCTACTGCTGAAACTAAGAATATTGTTTTAGTTTTGTTAAGTGTTAGTTTTGCCTTTAGTATTGTCTTTTCTTGAATGTGAGTGGCCCAACACCAAATATATACAATATTACATAAGAGCAAAACTAAGTAGAAGCTAGAACTATTACCGAACTACAGAGGGCATTCAGGAAGTTTGGAATTCTCATCCATTCGAGACAAGAGATGTTAAAACCATTGTTGGGAGATGGTCGTGAGAGAAACGGTTACAGTGAAAACTAAATAATGTGTTTTTCCTCTTACAAATCTATGGACCAGTGACATTTTATTTAAAGACTGGGCTGTGGATAATGATTGTTACCAGCATTATACAGAAAGTGTTGAAACTGGACTAAAACATATTGATAGTAATCTTCAACCAGTGAGGCAACTGAGCAATGCTTCTTCCCACAAAACCTCTGTGTATTCCTCTATGCACACAGTTGGGAGAAAGAAAACCTGCTGTGCGTACAGTGAATATCAGGCATTCCAGTATAACGTAATTGCTGAGAGTGCTTATAAGTAGGTTGACCTGGCAACCTGGATATTTGTGAGCACTCTGCCAGTCACCAGGGTTCACCTGGGGACCATCAAAGTCAGCCTTTCAATATTGCGTTCTGTAGTTCTGTATCAAAGTGTTAGACACTGCACGCGAGCTGGTGTTTTATGGAGTGGATTCACATTTGCTTTATTTTAGATATTTATTGCTTGTTCTAGACCAAATTTTTTTCAACATTTGTGTTTTCATGCATACAGTGTGTGTTGATGCAAGCTTGCAAATGTGACCACTTGATAGGTGAAGGACTTTGCACTATCTGAGAAATTTCACGAGACTCTGTAGTTTCAGTTAGCTCTATAAGATGCTTTTTAGCATCTTGAACATTGTTTTGGTTCATTCTCAATGATCCCATCAGCAGAAAAACGGCCAAACCCCTTCACATTTTGCAGTACCCACCACGCACTATACACTACACACAGACAAAAAAACGATAGTTTGTGAGTGTTTGGTAAACATAGTGCTGCATTTAACAGCTGTCAAGGAGTTGGCGTTAGCCAAAATAGACTTTACCATGCAGTATCATGTTGAAAAAAGGATTAGATATCAGTGTTTAGTTTACGGCTGATTTCTGCTGCCCCAAAGTTGTCAAAATCACAAAATTTCTTTTTGTGGCTGAAATGACATATGATACTTGGCCTTCAGATGAATTGAGTTCGCTGTTCAGAAGGAAGAACTTTGGATTAATATGACATGACAAATGATGACCTCCACTATGAAACATTGCCTCTGATCAAAATCATGTTTCTGACCTTCTAGAGATGTCCATGTGGTGTTTTTATGTCCTATACACATTGTGAAATAAGCAGTTATCATCATGGCTGAACATTTCTGATTTCAATCCACCAATGACAGTCTCCAAAAACTCATACTGACAGTCCGGGTCCTCTACATAGAAAACATGAGGAAACAATCCTTACGAAACCATGACAATGCATCATCTTGTAGGCGACCTTGTACAAATAGCTACTCCACTTCTTCCTGATAATGCGTGTCTGGTTTAAACTATGTGTGGCTGAATTAATCCAATGTTAGGGTTTGACACTGTGCAGCGAATAGTAGACTATTTTACAATTAAGTAAGTGGGAAGATGACAGAGCAGGTAAGCTCCGGCTGGCTCCACCTGGGGCAGGGTTAAAGTAGCATATTCAAAGATCTCCACAAACTAGATGAGGTGTGGAAGGACAGCCAAGCCACATTAGGCCACAAAGGGATTTTATTTTTTAAGTGAAAAAAAAATTGAATATTTAGTATTACAAAAACAGTGAATTTTTAACAGTTATTCAATGGCTGGAGTACTACTTTAACACTTGTAACGCTGTAGGTACCGCTTCGGATTACTCATGGATGAAGACTTTTTAGGACATTTCATAGCAGCCACTCTAGAGGAGGACTCTAGACTGAGAGCAAGAACTGCCTCCACTTCCCTTTATTTTGCATTCATCATGAATTGAACCCTTGAACCCTTTTTATAGTATTCCTGCCAAGTTGCGGCGTAGGAGCCCACTGTGAACTGTTGGGGCTGGCTGTGCCACCTGCTTCTAATCTGCAATAAGAGGCTGAATGCACCATGGAAGTGCATGTCAGCCGCTGACACCGAGGCCGTGGTGTTGACAGTGGGATGTATTAAACGGCCTGGACTCCACCCAAGCATGTGCTGAGACACTGAAGCCTGCTCTGTAATAGTTGTATTTACCACCGCTCGTGAATACCTCTGTCTCACTCTATTAAGTCTTGGACTGGGCTTTGCTTGGCTTAAATTGGTGCCTGGGCCTGCATGAAATCAAGGGAGCACAGACACACAACAACATGAGGACAGAGAGAATCTGGTCCTCGCTAAAGGGGCCTGGCTGTTTTCAGATAGGAGTAATTATAGACAGTCCCTGGATCCTGTTTTAAAGATGCTTTTAGCTATGTAATGAGAAAGCTACCAGCACCAGTAGATATTTTGTATACCTCACTCATGTACAGTATCATCACAAAGCATTTGCTCATGGCAACTCAGCAGCAAGTTTCTCAGTGGTTGCAGTTGCAGTGAAAAGCCTAATTTCACACATGGGAATGGTCTGTCTTCATCTGCTCTGATGTGTTTAATCCTCAGGACCTTGGGCTGTCTCCCAAAGGCTTGGTCCTTTCCTCGATCACTGAGCACATGTCTGGTTTACTTCCTTATTAGATGAAGCACTTATTGCATCTAATTTGGCAGTTGGAAATTTTGGGGTTAAAAATGATTGTATGAGTCTGTTTCTTCGCTAAAGGTAAATGAAGACCAGGATAGCGCTCGTTGTTTAGTCTAATTTACATATATTCTGATATCATTGATAAGGATCTATATGTCTAATACAGAGTGTCCTAAAAATTTAACTCCACTTAACTCTGAATATCATAAATTTAATCTTCAAGTCTTTTGGTGCTATAGGACAGGGTGGAATGTAATTATTGGCAGCTGAGCTCTGCTTGTGATATGGCATATTGGTGTATGAGCAGGAGTTTGAAACCATTACCCCCCCTTTGCCTGTCAGATTCATTTTTTGTATAATGGGGGGAAATTGGTGATGTATCGTCCATCTTTATTTGTGATGGTGTAGAGGTTTATAGTAGACTTAGATATATTAAAGAACTGAGGTGGCCACATGGAGAGGTGAATGAGAGCATTCCTCCTCACGGTCCCTGTGCTAAGCCCGGGGTCCTCTTCCTTATGGTTCATATAATATTTGCACGTTGGTGAAACTTGGGAAAAAATAATGTAGTAATGTCCTCACTTTGCTTTTCATGTGATCTGATTTTCTTTTTTTCTCAGTCAGTATTTTACTGATTTGAGGTAGTCTTATTGTACGTCCCTTCATGACCTTTGAAGACAGAAAAAAATCTGTCCGGGGTTTGTTTTACTAGTGTGACTGCTTCCGCGCTGAGCCTGAGTTACTGAGTTATTACTGTGAAACAATTTGTCTTTCAGATTTCTGGAAGTAATCGAGACGCAGTCAAGTCACAGTTTCTTTTTTTTTTTTTTTCTTACTTTTTATTAACAATTTCCCCACACAGCTACAGTGTCAGGGTATAGTCAAGACATGTACACAAAAGAAATGTTTATCTCCGTTATTTACTATCACCGTTGGTGTCCTCTTCTTGCATTTTTGAGTTAAGTTATTCATCTTCTTTTTGTATAGTATCTTGTGCCAGATTTCCTAAGTAAAGTATCTTAAAAGTTCTTCGTATTTCATTTCCTATTATTTTTTTTTTTTAAATTATCCAAATTTTATCCCAATATTCTTTCATCTTTTGACAAGTCCAAAATATGTGTGTGTGTGGTCCACATCTGTATGCCCACATAATCTCCAACAGGGTTGTTGGGTAGATAATAGTTTCCCTCTAATCTTAGGGGTTATAAAAAATTTGACTAAATCTTTCCAGCAGAATTCTCTCCAGATCCTGGAGCTATTGGCCGGGTCCTGTGTTAACAAACATTGTACCATTCCTCCTCTGTTATTTGTTCCTTCAACTCACTTTCCCATTTTGATAACCATACAGAGAGGAGGTATTTCTATTTAGCATTAAACCTTTATATAAAACTGAGATTACTCTGCATTTTTTCCTTTTGTAGGCATTCAGAAAAACTTCCATAATTTGGTTAATTGAATCAGTTTTAATTTCTTTCTCAAAGTAATCTCTTACATGTAAGTACCGATAGCATTCATATTCTTCCAATCCAAATATCTCCTTTAACTTTTCAAACCTATGCATTTTCCCTTTTTCAATAATTGTACATATTGTTGTAATGCCTTTGTTCAACCATTGTTTAAATCCTTTATCATTTACACCGGGCATAAGACTTGAGTCAAAAGCAAACCAGTTATGGATCTTTATTTCTCTTTCTAGTTCATATTTTTCTACAATGATATTCCATATTTCTACTGCGGTTTAGGTAATATGATCCACTTGTGTTCCTACTTTTAAATTTTGCAACTTGATACGCGCAGCATAGAAATAATCCTTGAGGTTTGGCAAACCACGACCCCCCTTTATCTTTGGGGAGCTGCAGGTTTTCATATCTAATTCAAAAAAATGTGTGTTTTTGTGATATTGATTTTGTAACCTGAATAATATCCATAATTAAAACATTTCTTAGGCTTTTTTACATGAATTCTTATATCATCAGCAAATAACCTAATCTTATGTTCCGACTCTCCTATCTCCACCCCTTTTATTTCTTCATCTTGCCTGGTCATCTGAGCTAGTGGCTCTGTAAGATCGCAAAGAGGCTTGGTGAAAGGCAGCAACTTTGCCTTGTCCCCCTTTCCAGCTTGAATTGTTTAGTCGAATTAGCATTTATTTTAATGGGGGCGGCTCAGATGGTAGAGTCCAGCGATCGGAAGGTTCCTGGTTCGATCCCAGACCCTGCAGTCAACAGGTCGAAGTGTCCTTTAGCAAGACACTGAACCCCAAATTGCTCCTGATACTGCGCCATTAATGTGTGAATGGTTTACGCTCCTGATGAGCAGGTGGCGCCCTGCGAGGTAGTCACTGCCACCAGTGCATGAATGTGTGTGCGCTTTGATTGGTCAACAATGACTAGAAAAGCACTATATAAATACAGGACATTTACCATTTACATTTAATCCTTGCCATTGGTTCCTGGTGTAATTTTCTAATACAGTTCACAGATTCCTCATTAAAACCAAATCTTTCTTATAAAATGACCATTTCACACTGTCAGCATCTATGATTACTAAGATTAGGCCGTCCTCATTCCCCCTGAACATTTTTACAATATGTAAACTCCTCCTGATATATCTTGTCTCTGCCTCTTCTTAATAAAGCCAGTCTGATGTTCATTAATTAAAACTTGCATTAATTTCTCCACTCTCTTAGGTGTAATAAAGGTGTAAAGTTTATAATCCAAGTTTAAAACCGATATTGGTCTAGAAATTATTACAGTATTCTTTATCTTTACCTTCTTTTGGAATGACAGAAATGATAGCCTCATTCCACGAGGGCGGGATCTTATTTTGCTTAAGAGTAAAATTAAATGATTCAGACAATAATGGGACTAACTCTTCTTTAAAAGTCTTATAAAAGAGGTGGGCAATCCATAAGCTCCTGGTGATTTGCTCGATTTTGCATAACTGATTGCCTTCTTTATATCTCTTCCACTGTTATTTCAGAGGTCATCATTGTGTTATAATTTGAACCTATCGCTAGTAACTCTAAATGATCCCAAAACTCCCTCATGTCATCTTTCCCTGCAGAAGCAGGTTGTGCATATCATTTTCTGAAGTATTACTCAAACACCTTGTCTATTTCCTCTGGTTCATATAAAATTTTTTGGATACTGGGTCTCTTATTTTATATATATTATTTAATGCTTGCTGTTTTTTTATACGCATAGCTAATTTTTTGCAGCTTTAGGTCCTCCATCATAGTAAGTCTGTTTAATAAATCTTGTTTTCCTTTCTGCTTCTTCCAGCAGGGTGTCATCTATTTTTTTCCTGACTTCTTTAATCTGACTTAATGTTACATTATCCTTTGTTTTCTTGTGTTGCTGCTTTGCTTGCTTTCCTGTGCCCCGGCTGGATTCTTCCGGTGGATCTACGACCAATGCGTTGTGAAGCTCTCAGTGTCCTCTCCTCTAGTGTGGGTGTGTTAACATCTTTCTCCTGTATCTCCATCTCTCTTTTTCTCATGTCTCTCGCTACTTCTTTCGTGTTGTTAGAGACAAACAACTGTCCACACTCACATTCACATTCACACCTGTGGGTAATTTAGAGTGACCAATTCACTTCAACCTTTGCATGTTTTTGGACTGTGGGAGGAAGCCGGAGTACCCGGAGAGAACCCACGCAGACACAGGGAGAACATGCAATATCCGCTCATCTGTTTCTGAAATCAGCCCTTTAAATAAATATCACAATTTTTCCATATCTGCTGAACATGTGGCGTATAAATTTATAGCCATGCTTCATGCTTTCTGTACATAGAAAATCTGGTAGGTTCAACTGACCTGCGAAGATCAAAAGACTGGAGACAATGTGATTAATAGCTGTGCAGACAGATGCGTACAGTCCACAGTGATAAAATCTTCTCATTGTGCAAGTGTGAGTGGACATTTTCTTAGTGGTATTATGGTAGTAGTTCCTATGTCAAATGATGCAGAGGCCTGTCTATACACCAACTCCCTAAATGTGCTTCAATTTATGGGCGCATCTTGTATCAAATAAAAACTGTGCATACACGAACACAGCAGCATCTGCTTTTTATCACTTAAATGATTTGTTAGGAGGAAACAAATTAATTTTTATTAATGCTATAAAAAAAGCGGAAAAATATTAACACGGTAAGCAAAGAAACTGCGATCGAGTAAGACAGTCTCATCTAACTCAGACATCTGTGTGTAAACCTACTCATTAGAGCATCAACACTATGTTGATGGGGAAAATGGGATGTGAGCTGGTAGGGTGAGGTGAGAGAATCATGTTGGAACCGCATGCTTTAAAATGTACAGCATCACTGGGTTCTTCACACTGCCAGTGTGATGATAGAGTAAGTGAGAGTTTGGTGTGGTTAGTTACACAACAAACAGACAATAAAACTCTTCAGATGTACCTCTACACCATCAAACATTGGCTCTCTCTTCCTTCACTCATTGTGAGCTTGAATGAGGACATTATGACAAATGGTACTCCTCCTCACCATTGAGAGCCATGATTGATCGTATCCTTTTCTCAAGCAAACTGTCCGTTTCATTCAGTACGTCTCCGTGAGAACAATTCTACTGTCGTGTCATCTTAACCTGCTACTGAGGTGATTGTTGAAGCTTACTTTCCTCTCTGTAAAGAGTTCTGAAAACTATATCTGGTATATTGTATCTAGACGCAAACTTTCACCTTTTGTCTTGTTCATGGGATCAGGTGTTTTTCCTAACAGCGCTTAATCCTTTCTTTCCTTTAATGCCTATTGAAGGAACCGGAAAGTGCAGCTAATTTTGCAACCCTACCAATTAAAACTGTCTATTCTGTGTCACTGGGTTATATCAAATTGAGTTAGGAGTAGTAAGCTCTGTTGAATTTAACCATGCATTCTGTAAAAACCACAAGATTTGTTGAGCCATTTCAAAGCCACAATGCATAACAATTTCAGAAAAAATTCCTAAAATGATCATACATGTACTATCATATACTGTATTTTGTTGATATTTTTGCTTTGAGTTGTATACTTACAGTAACCTGAATGTTTCCAACAATGTTTCAAACAAACAGTGCCAACATATTCTTTGGGTAACAAAGGGTAACAGTTCAAACACTTGTTCACATTCTACTGTAACATCAGGGAAAACCAAAGAGCAGCTCAGCTCACACCCCCACTTCCTGAAGCCCCATCCCCCATGAGAACCCATGTTATCATGGTACAAATGTAAGTATAGTCTGTATAGCCAATTCCCATAAGAGTCTGGCTCCTTTGAGTGACAACTGACCATCTGCTCTGCTTTACTTTAGAACCTCAGACGGGCTTCCACACACTTTTGTCTGATTTAATAATTAGGGGTGTGACGATATGATTTTTCATGTATATGATATGTATCAATTTACTTGGTTTCGATACCATTCAAAAATGATATGTAGCTCATCTAAAATGATACGATTCAATGAATTGAAATCGATACTGCAACTTTTTTTTTTATTAACCAAAAATTCAACCAGTGCTACTGTGAAATAACTACCTGGATACTGGACAGTGCAGGTGAGGATTCCTGTAAGTTCTTGTAAGAGATTTGAGGATACATTATTATTCTTGTCGGAGAATCTCCATTATGTTCAGGCTTCACCCAGTAATAATTTAATTTTACCAGTATGTGCTTCTTTCAAAACTCTGGTTTGCTAAAAAAAACGCTTCATATTCCACTCTGGATCAGTGTGATGAGAGGTATTTGTCACATACCCTTGATTTGAGCATGACGTCCAGCCATCCATTGTGATCGCCTCTCATACAGCTTGAGAAAGTGACAGCTTCATATCATTTATTTAATGTAAAGTTCTGAAAAGTGTAGATGGCTCAGTAGCTTATACCTTGTCTCCGACGTTTGGATCGTTTCTCGGAACCCAAGGATTTTCAGCCACACTGTATGATTGCATATCTTTACAGATAAACTTGGCAATTGATGCAGTGATACTTTGAGCCTGAGGTGAGTATTTGCCTAGTTTCTGACCAAACATGGCGCTGAGGCCTGAGGCTTTTGCAGAGCTAGCTTTACGTTGTGCAGCTGCTGCTGCAGAAACGCTGCAAGTGGTTCAGTGTTGTTTGCCATCCCCTGTCACCTCAATAGGTGGGTAGAGAGGTTTGTTCTACAAACAGCAGATGACTTTTCCAGAACTTGTTTTTTTTGGGTTTTTTTTACAAAAGCTGAGGTTTTTTCGACACACTGAACCTCAAATGTGGCTTTAAAATCATCACTCATCCAAATCGTTCCCTTCATCAGCCATGCTTTGTTGATTCGTTCATTCGTCGCTGTTATCGTCTTTTGGGGATTGGTGCTAGAGTGAATCAGAGTAACGTTTAACATTAATTTACCATTAAAGAGCTACAAAATACATCCATATAACGTTTGTTGTGCTTAAATACATATTGCAAATTCTTACTATTGATACAATCAATTACTTACCTTGCAGAACGATTTTGAATTGATATACACGTCTTTCCGAGCACCTATCAGTGTAGTTGGATTGTAGGAATATAAATCAATACATTGATGTTGTCGATGAAACGTTACACCCCTATTTATAATTGTTAACTGTAAATAGGCTTTGTGACAGTTTTACTAAAGGTGTGTGGTTCGGGTAGTGTTCGCACAGATGTCCAGGATGACAGATCAGCTCATGCTACTCAGATGAGGTGGTGATAAGCTTCACATAAGGTTCTTCAGAAACCTGTGACTATTTACCATACAGTTTATGGTGGGAAATAAATATAAAAGGGTTGAAAAGAACAAACAAGAGAGAGGAAATAAAAGATAAAAAACTAAAACAAACAACATGTAGCATAAATAATGTCTCATGTATATGTTGACATCAAAAAAAACACACCACTGCTATACTGGGAGTCACTGTGCTGCAGTATGTGTGCTGCCAACTAACCAGATATTTTACTAAAAACCTCAAATATCACCCTGCTGATAACAGAGAATAGGTCATTGGATCTTAGTCATAAGGACGCATGCACTGGGCACCATGAATATCTGTGCCAAATTTTTGGGCAGTTCATCAAATAGTTGTGATATTTCACCTGCGATTGACAAAATAGGGATATGCAAAACCAACAGTTCCTCCCCTTGTCTGTACAGATTGTTGGGGTAATCCAACTGATATTTGTGGACCCACATTTATATTATCATGAGTGACAGCCCGCTGACTTGGGAGCAGAGGTTGATTAGATAATTAGATCCAAACCCAACATGCAACATCGGACTTTGCATGTTCCACTTAGCACTCCCCAGGTTGCAACAAAAGAGAAACCAAACAACAAATGCACAAATCACAGCACCAACGCAGCTGCAGCAATGTGATGTGAATGATAATGATATTAAACAGTGTTGTAACATTTGTAGTGCACGGATCAGAATAGTGAATGCATCCTTGCCTGAGATGAGGCCAAAAAATAATGAAAAGACAAAAAAGAACTGTGGCAAGACTGAGAAAATTTTGGAAATCCAAGACATTCCTGCCACAGATTCAAATCCCATCTAGTAAGGAAGAAACTGTAAATCTCTTCTGACCACTGAGGTCTCAGCCTTCTACATTCTGTGAACAGCATCAAAGGACTTACTGTTCAGTTTAGCACAGTTCAGTTCAGCTCAGCTGCTGAGTCAGAAGAGGTCATCGTCATTTTAGTCTAATGTTTATGACATTAGTTTATTGGTTACATGGTTGAAGTTTGGGTGATTTGTCATATAGTAGAGTTCTTCAGATAGTTTTCTTTTAGAGGAGAACTTGAAAAGAGGAGTACTATACTGGAGAAGTAATGGCTTTAACACATAACGAGATAAGCAGCAGTCTGGGCTTGTTGGCTGATGTTTTTCTGCAGAGAACATGAGAGTATTCAAGCAGCTGTCTGCTCCCTCTGTTACCTGGTAGGGAACTATTATCACCACTTTTCATAAACCAACAGGATGCTTGCACTTTCCATTTGATTCTGAACCTTGAAATATGTCTCTCGAGGGACGTACAGGAATGAATACTTCTGCAAGCAGTATCTGTTGAACTGGGGTTGCATGTGCAGGTAAGCCTTTATAAAAGAAGCATTTATTGAAAAACATACAGATGTTCTTCCAAAATGTAATTTAATGATGACAAATAGAGTCTAATGAGCCAGATTTGTAGGTCCTCATGAGAGAGACATGACTGTGGGGGTCTTGAGGCAGGTGTTTGGGTGTCAGAGGACTTTGAGCTGAAGTGAGTAAGTCTGAAAGCATCTTTAACCAGCTACGTGCTCCTGATGAAGCAAAGCTGTATTGTGTAACAATGTTGAGTGTGTCAGATCGCTATGTTCATCATCTTTTGCATTGGAACACGTATGCTTGAGCTAAACAGTATCATGAGAGAAGTTTCTGCCCAAAAAAGCCACTGAGAAAGATTGTGTGGTTTGTTAGACACATTAAGAAACAGGACCTGGATTTTATTTACTAGTGTCAGCTCTGTGGAGGCTCAGAGGAATAATTACATGCATGCTTGTGTTTAAACCAACTTGCTCATTGCGTGCAGGTGGTCTGTGTAATACATCCAAGTGCATGACAGCTGAACTGAGGCAGAAACGGTTGTCTTAATCAGCACGTGCCGACAGTAACACTATTCATATTTAGAGACGAGTAAGACAGTTTCCAAAAATACAAGCCTTCAACTCTGTGTAGGTTAATCAGATTGAGACAATAAGGGGCTGTTTACTGTTAAGTGTAATGAGGTGCACTGAGGTAATAGAGCAATAAACCGCTCCAGGCTGGATTCACAGTAAGCGTCTGAGTTATGCATGAGAGAAATGTTAAACACAATGCCCCTTCTCGAACTGTTCATGATTGCTTTTCTACTCAACTCTACGCCTTAATTCAAAGGTCCGGTCACATGAGCACTGGGTTTTTTAATACTATATCAATAAGAGTCAGTAAACTGTAGGAAAACATAGACAGATCAACTCTGTCTTTCTAAGTTTGTAAGATTTGTGGAAGTTTGTATTTGGGTTGACAGCAAGAACAACCTAATTTCGGATCTCGGTGAGGCTCAGGCAGTGGCAACTACCAGTCGAGTCCAGCTTGTCAATTATCAGCGTTTTGTCATGCCACCTAGCAGCAACACACTCACAAACAGAAGGTTCAGCCTTTGCCATCGGGTGTAGCTGCAGAGAGATTTGGTCTAGAAGTGATATAAAGCCACCTGCATCAGTTTCAGATGAAGTGATAACGTAGCATCATATAAATTCTCAAACAAAAAAGGGTGGATTGTTACACACTTGAACCAGGGTTTGCATATATACTGTATTTGTATATTTAATCATTTTTAAGCATATCCACATTCAAAACTGCTGTAATACAGTTTAAGGAACCTCTAGAAGTTACAGATACAGCTTAATTTGGTTGCTGTTATAAAATATTATGTTTCAATCATAATATGCTCTTTCTTTGTTCATTAATACATTAATACAGCGTGGTTCCGTGGTCCACCTGCCCAATCAGCAGCAGTCTATCATGACGTTTCAAATACCTAATTAAAACCAAAGTGATCAGATAAATATACATTTGAACATACAGGATAAGAACTACCTAAAATGATAGAAACCATCTTTAATAAAATTTTTTTTGATGTGTACATTTTATAAGTTTTTAGTTAGAGCCAAGGTGTACCTGATATAATTGAGGGGTTTACGACCTGTTTGGCCGTCACTTTTGGGGGCGTTCCCATGTTGTCCATTTTTATATAGAATTAAAGGTTGTGACTGTTGTTTTGCTTGATAAGCAGTGTTGGCGTGTTTGCCCCTGGTGCTAAAGGGGAAGGCTTACCACATTCACTGGTGATGCCAAAGGGCACATTCTGTATCTGTATGCGCCATAATTGGCTGTGACAAAATCTCGATAACTGACGAGCAGAACAGACCCTTGTCTAACATGTTAATCTGCTATTATTGTGTTGCCTTTTTTTTTTTTTTTCAGTAAAATCACATTACGCCTCTACAGTGTTAGTGCCTTGTGTTTCTCCCTTGTTGGGTCATGATCCAAATGCTAACAAGTAAAAGAAAGAAATATTTCTGGTAAGCTCTTTTGGCAACAACCCTTTTAGTCTTATCCTATCCGATCTTTGAAGTAAGTGAAAATGTGGTCAAGATGTGTGCTGACACTATGTGAATTCTTCTCAGCGTTGTCTTCAGAATAAATTCTGCAGATGTCTTCTTCAGTTTTAGAGAGTGACAACCCCCCCCCTCCAACAACCATCAGTGGAGGACTCAGGGTGTTTGGGGGGCACATAGAAGCCACTTTATCACATTTTTGTCCACTGACAAAACATCCGAGAAACGAGGCTTTTATCTGTCTGTCTTTATCTGACTCCCCAGACTGCCAGATAACATTGCCCGCCCTTAGAAACCAAGCATGGGTGTGGCCTGAAAAACAAACATGGCGACCCATCCTTAGTTTCTGAGGTCCTGCAAAATTACAAAGGTTGCATTTAAGGGCGATGGAGTATATACCTTTTTACTTCCCAGAGACGTCAAAAAAAATGCCTGCTGCAGACTCGCTCCTATTAGAACTGTACAATGAGGAGACAAATATGTATTACTCATTAATTCATTTGCTCTGTGAGTTTATGCCACAGCTGCAGCTATTTTTTTCTACGTTTGCTTCTGCTACTCTCCTATAAAACCCTCAAGTCTCATACTTTATAAACATTCAAACTCATCTTTTCTTCCCCACATGGAATATACTTGATATGGGAAATACACATTGTTGTAATGTTGCACCAAATCCTCCAAACTATATGTATTTGATCAATTAAATAAGAAGCCCTGTCTTTAGCGTTCTGATGTACATTCATGCTCAATCATACAATATGGCTGTTTATTATATCTACTGGTCTGTTTATAGTCCTGCTAGGCATGCTCCATGATTTTCTTATATTGTGGAAATCATTGAGGACACCCTTAAGGACAACACTGAATATGCAGAGTCTAACCAAAACCAAAAATCTTTCCTAGTAAGTTTTTGTCACCCTAGGGGCCTTGGAGTGTATTGCATAAATATGTAAACACCAAGGTTTTAGGGAATGTGGCATCTTGCTGCTATTATTAAAGCTCTTGCTAAAAACATAAATTGGAGACTTGCTAATGATCTGATGTACTTCCAGGTTCATTAAAGAACAACCATAGGCAGTTGTGTATAGTGGTACCATGATTTTATAGGTAGAATTTGATTTGTCATGTGCTCTTAATCAGAATTGTTAAAATATCTTATTACAGTCAAGTTTGCTGCTTTTCTTCTTTCTCTGTCTCCTGTCTTTACCCTTTCAACATTTCCCCCCATGTTGTGCTACGGAATGATAACTATTTATTGCTTAGTTTACAACCAAGAGGTTCTATTTAGTCTTTTAACAGATGGGGACAAAATTCTCAGTTACTTTTCCTTCCCTGACACTTTACTCTTACTCTATGAATAAAGGTTTCTCTGTCACCATTGTTTTTTTCTGCACTGAACAACACTGTATCGTCTGTGAAAGGGTTGGCAGTAGTGCTGCCACAGAGACAGGAGACGCAGTGGCAATAGCCGCAGTTTTACCCATTTCAGGCACCGACATGCTTACACGCGGAAATTTTTCTGTCAGGCTTGAGAGATTCCTCTGTTTAATATAATTTCCTAATTTCCACCTTCATGTTAACTGTGCCAAAGAAGGACTTTGGTCGCAGATACAGATACCAGAGGAAGAGCTGATACAGGTCAATATAACAAAATAATACAAAACTTGGCAGGCAGAGGTCAAAATTGTTATAACAATGCGAACAGCTGCAAAAGAGAATGCAAAAGGAAGGGAGGGTTAACAAGATGCAGGTGAAACACATGAAGTTAATCACAAGAGCCTGAACATGGACAAAAACAGGAAGTGTCAAGAAAGAAGAAAGACTTACTACTAACTGTTAGTGAAAAGGCGTTTCGTGCTTTTGTTTCATTTTACTGCCATCCACATTCAGATTTTTTTCATATAATTTAAAGTGGAAGGTCAAGGAGACAGAAACATCAGATGATGTAGATTAATAAAGAGAAATTTTGTTGGTGGATGGGTTTTTTTTTAATATCACAGTTTGCAAATAAGAAAATCTATTTGTACAAATCAGTGTTTTTCATTGACAGTGGAATTATTTAATTAGAAAGCTAAAATTTCCAAAAGTACGTTGGTTTTCCCTGATATAAATGTAGACAGGGAGCACTTTCCTGTAGAAATAACACTTGTAGCCATTTTGATATCCAACACATCAAAGATTAATGAATTATGGAGCAGTTTTCTGTTGTAGTCATATCATATCACAAATATTTGTTTAAAGACATTCTTTGGTAGTGATGCACAGCTGATTATTTTACAGCACCACAACAAGGAGCCTCAGGATCTTTCTCTAGATTAAGAGGTAAACAAGGAACCTGGAAACAATTCCCCCCTCCAGTACAAATAAGAACAGTGGAAACATGGTGATAGAACTTGAAAACAGAAGAGGCTCAACACTCAACAAGGCTAATTTAGAAATAAGTGATTGCACTGGATACATGTTAATGACAGAGTGGAAACACTGACATATGTGTGATTTATGAAGTGATAAGATTAAAAGTTCTGGACCTCTGGATTGTATTTTCTAAAGGATTCTCTATAGCAGTCTGTTGAAGTAAGTCATTGACCCAGAACGTGTGGTAACACACAAGGTATAGCTGCTCGTTTCACCACTAGGAGTTAACGTTAATCGTTGAGTTGTTTGAGTTAATATTAAAACATTTCTGTCACAGTTTGCATGGAGATACAGCAGATTCATGATCTCCACAGCAATAAATGAAGATAAACTCCATTAATTTCTGTTTTACTGAATATCAAACAAATCAACCCTCAGATAAACAACACAGAGCTCAAGAGAGGTTAGCTTGGAATGGGCTAAAAAGTTTTTCTGTGTTATATGAGCACATTTATCCTTTTCTTTCAGATGTTAATGAATGTGAGGAGGATGAAGGAGGCTGTGAGGGGCACTGTTGCAACACCATCGGCAGCTACTACTGCAAGTGTCCTGAAGGCAGCAGACTGGGGCCAGATGGCAAGGCATGTCAAGGTAAGATGGACTGCTGGATGTAGCTTAAAGAAAGATGGACTGTAGCAGTTTCATGTCACAGGGGTAACGATCCAGTATATTGCATTATATCAATATTCTGTGAGCCAGGCAAAATAGTGCTGTAACTACTATTTATATTAGCAATATGCCACTGCTACAAATCTTTGTCAACTATCCTTTTCCTTGTTTTAATATCCACCTAACATATGGCAACTTTTTTGTACAAGCATTAAGCTTTCTGGGCAACTTTTATATTTTCATTACAGCGGAATTCCCACAGCTGTGTTCGGGAGTTGTCTTGACATATATCCGGAAGAGTTTTAGTTGGAGACGGACAGAAATCTGAGTCAAAATACAGTTGATTGCAAGCCCATCAAAAAGGGGTCTTGAGACTGACTGGTCCCAAGGTCAAGACTTTATTACAATAATATCGATATCTTCTTACTATCAGGTACCAAGTCTGGGGGATCCAATAATGCAGAGACACACAGGGAGCTTTCTAAATCGGTAGTCATTTTTATAATGAAGGTCAAAACCAGGAATTCAATTATGCGAAGGTATAGATAAGGATAAGGCAAACTCGGTAATCAAAACACGGAATACAGATTGGACACAAGGAGACTTACAAGGAATAAATGCTGGACTGCTCGCTAGGTAGACAAGACAATCGGGCACAGGAGGAAGGGAACACGGGGCTTAAATACACGAGGGAGAGGTAGACAACTGGACACAGGTGGGACACATTAGGGAGAGGGAATAATGAAACACACCTGAGGGACAAGACTAGACAGGAAGTGGGGAATAGACACATAAGGATTTCAAAACAAGAGGGGAAACAAATTTAAACAATTTCCCCCGGGGATAAATAAAGTATTCTGAATCTGAATCTGAATCTGAAACACTGACTGACCCTTACAACAGACACATGACACTAGCGGACCCTGACACTTACACTCTTCAAGGACCACAAGTAAGATTCATTGATTTTTAATTTGGTCAAATGGAGGCTCACATAAGCTCTCTGAAGGATGTTCTATTAATGTTAATGACTCTATATTCTGTTCCTGGAAACACAGTATAACCCAAAGCTGGATTTATTGTGTGTGGGATCTCAGTATCAGGTTACAGCAGGAACTGCATCTGGACATGGCGATCAACGCAATTTCAGTAATAGGAAAAAAATCTCAGTGACATTTTAGATACAATATGCTAATTAGTTTGAGTTATTTTACCTTTTAAAAATACAGTGCTATGGAATAGCACACTGGAATAGAAAGTTTCTGATACATATATGTGCAAGACGATTAGATAGAAGTTAGCCTTAAGTAGTTTTTCACCTCAATCATCCAGCCTTCAAAGCCTCCATTTACTTTCTTAGTGTTTAACAAGTTTCATTGCTTTTTTTAGTGAAAATTGTGCTCAGTACTTACAAGAACAATAGTTTACATGAATGTATTTTCCACCCCAAAAAATGTGCTCTAATTGACACTGTTTTGACGTCATTGAAGCTTTTTAACTCTCTTTTCAATACTCTTTTCTTCCTTAAAGCATCACTTTCTCTTTCCAGAATTATACTAACTTTACATGGGTTTATGCTTTTTTATTCGCTGTTTACACAATAAATTATAAAATAGCAACTTCAAATAACACATGTATTTTTTTACCTTATATTCTAGATGCATAATAAGAATGTGTGTTTGCATGATAAATCACTCAGTGGCCCACATACTGAATTCTAGGTTATAAAATTAAAATTAAAATTCTCTGGCTTATTTTGACCAGCTGAAAGCTGATTGAAGGGCTGAGACTCAAGGCTGTAAAGGTCTGAACCAGCAAAGCAGTCAGCCTCTCTTCCTAGCAACCTTGTCCTGTCAGACGGCATACTTCCTCACTTTGGCCTCCTTATCTGACAGAAATATGCCGAGTTAGTGTTTGACTGTTAGGCCCATTTGGTGTTTAGGGCCACAGGTGTAAACAAGTGTCCCTGACCTCCGACCCTTCAGACAGGATACTGACACGTCATAATGATAATTTATAGTCTGAGAACAAGCCACTGGAGAAGACCAATGGAAGCAGCTTTGGCAGCTGGAAATTTCTATAACCGTTCTTGGTGGGAATCCAGGTCAATTTATTTGGCAGCACTTGAAAAGATGTGGCAATTTTTTTTGTTCTTTTTTTAATCTTTGTGTGACTCTGGAACTGAGAACTGAGAGTTGCCTCTCTGCACCGTAATTCAAATATTCATATAATGCACGAGAAACCATACAAGGTAATATATTTGCTGTCACAACAAATTCCCTTCCCTTCTTTAGTAAATTCAGTTGATCTGGCTCTCATTCTGAAGAGCAACTGCTTTCTTGCTGCCTCCTAACAGTTTGGTCGGCCACATTGTCTCGTTGTAAAAGCTGGCTCAGCAGCTCCGCTCCGAGCCAGACGGTGTCATGTGAAACCATTCAGACTTCATACCCCTTGACCTCTGACACCATTGCCGCCTCCACTTCAGCCCCTGCTGCCGCACACATCACCTCACCCGTTGCTGAAAAGCGGCCATTGTGTGTCTCCCATTGAAGTCCTTTCACATGAGGAGCCCAATAAGTATGTTAAACTTAACAAACCTCACCCTGCATCTCTTGTTTTTCTGTTAGCAATAGCTGCTAATGTGCTGAAATTCAAAAGAGCCGCAGTAATGGGCCAGTTCATTAATATGTGATTTTTCACCGGTGTCTGTGTAGTGATTGTTAGTTTCAGCTCTCGAACAGCTGTCTTAGCAAACTGGGCCAACAAATAGCTATGAATTCCTTTGATTTGATTTCAATATGCATGGTATGAAAAGATTTCCTTCACTGGTGAAAGGTAATTTGCTAATATGTTAATTAAAATGAGATTGAGATGGGGATGGCTGTTCCCACAGGCCTTTCATGCACACAAGTAACCTATTTGTGAATGATTTTTAATATTTGCTCCGCAATTGGAAAAGCTTCGATCCCTGAGGAATGGCAATGTTGCAGGCTACAATAAAATGAACCACATGTTCTTCATGTCAACACCTCCCACCACACACACACACACACACACACACACACACACACACACACACTCAGATAGGTAAATGCTACTTTATTTTCCCCTCTTTGCACATATCTACCTTGTCATCACTTGTGCGAACTCACCAAATGCTTGCGAGCCAGAGATGACAACCTTTAGGAGGTCATGAGGATGTGGGATGTGTAATAAGGGCTGATTGTCTTTGACTGACTTTCTGGATTGTTGTCTTCTTAGCTTGCTTCTGTCTCTGTGGACCATGAGCTTCTGCTCAACGGGAGGCCGTTAGGGCCGTTAATCATTGGCCAGAGAGGCATTCGATGATGGGACATCATTGGCCTATTGGCCAAAGGCAACTAAAAATAAAGAAAAAAAAATACAATTCCAACTCTTGTTAGAAAGAAAAATCTGTTATTAAATTTAATTCAACTGTCTCAAAGTTTGAAGAGTGGTTTTTAAATGCTGTCATAATCATCAATGTGTCTTTCTTAGAAGTTGCTGTTCAATTTAGCACTGACCAAAATTCTCAATTTGAAATTGCTCAGTAAAAAATAACCTTTAACAAACTGGATTTGACCAGAGTGGCCATTTTATCGGGTTTGTGATTGTGCCTATAACTGCCATTCTTGAAATTTTTGACATGGTCAGAAGAAAAGTTTTCCAAAGTTTTCTTGTGTTTAAGTATTTGCTAAAGTCACCTGTGATTGTGTGGCTTTGTTATTTAACACAGTATTCTATTCAATGAAGAGAGGGCAGGATTACGTGTGATGATATGCATGTATATATATATTTGTGTTTAGATGTGAACGAGTGTGAGGAGCTCAACGGAGGATGCCAGCAAACTTGTGTCAACACACTCAGCTCTTACCACTGTGAGTGCAGCGAAGGCTTCCGCATGCACTCTGATGGCCGAACCTGCATTGGTGAGTTCCAAACCAAAGAATTTCTTAACCCTTTTTAAAGCAGTTTTACTCCTCTGTATATTCCTTATTCTCCATTATGAATACTGATGGTGTTTCCAAACATTTCTGCAGTTCATTTTTTTTAGTTCTTGTGATTGACAGGACTGTTAGGTGTGTATGTATGAAGGGAATGTGAGCTTAACTTAGTTTCAAAACTGGAAACAGAAGTCCACTTTCCAGCATTTGTTTTTTTTAGTAGAGATAAAAATCAGTGTTAGAGATAACCTGTTTTCATATGGGATATTGTGTGGGTATGTGTCAATTACAAGGGTAGCTGCTGTTTCCCTGAGTATTCTCAGTAATAATGAGTAAGGACATATTTTATGGCCTGACTAAAGAGTGTTTTCTTTTCATTTCCTTTCATAAAAATCTTTGTTCAAATGAAATTGTTGTGAAAATCCTCCATGTGGACACAGATCTGCAAAAAATACTGTTATCTAACTGGATGGTAATAAATGAACAAAGTAAATGCAGTTATTGTCTGCTCATTACAAGTTTGTAGTGTCATACAGAAAAAAGCATTACTTAGTTTTTACTGTCATATTGTGGTGTTTGCTGCCTTCCACTAGGGATAACATGCTGCAACTACAACCTACAAGCACCCGCTGCTGTCCTTAACTGCTAACTGGGAGTCTGCTGCTTATTTTGATATGTCTGGCTAAGTTTTGGTTGAGCTGTGGTATCAGAACTGAATGTGAAAACAGGCTTATAGTGTCAGACTAAGATTTTACATCATTCTACATGGTGAAGGACAAACACTCAGCTGTAGGAAGAAGAACATCCTTCAGCCTGGAAGGGGAAGCGGAAGGGGAAAAACATTAATGCAAATAGTAAAAAAACAAGCGCAAATGCAGAAACGTGCCGCAAAAACAGGAAAGATTTCTCACGGTATTTTATGACAGTTAATCCTTAAAAAATATTTTCACTCTCAAATACTGTCAAATAATCAATATAAGAAAATAGTTTTAACGGTTATTGATGCGATAGAAAGATTATAAAGTGTTAATGTATTATGACCACAACTACCAACTCTGATATTGTCAACCAAGTAATAAAGAGCATATTCCAGAGTCCATTTATTGAATTATTGCAGTTGATTTTCCCAGTTGTGGGAAATTCTATGCTGTTTTTAATATATAGGATGGTTAAGTACAGTTTTTTTTCAATGTAGACCCATAAAAACCACAGAAAATGGGAGAATTTGTCGTTTGCTAAAATCCTGTACTCATAAGTCTTTTTACTCCCCTTTTTTAAACCACAGATTATTGTGGTACAGGACAGGGGCAGAGTGATGGGCGATTTTGACTGTTGAAACCATCAGTGTTAAAAGCTCGTCATTCACTCACTTTTACTGCCAGTCTGTGTCATCATGTGTGTGTTTAGAGCACCCAGAAGGCTCAGGGTAGATATTCATATTTGGCACGTCATTAAATGTCACAGGAATGATAGGATGGTAAGACTATTAAAGACTAACCGGCGCTACCCACTGGATAGAAAATCATTTTCCAGTTTCAGGTCTTGACTCAAGTGTTTCTTTATAATTGGACCACAGTTTGAAATGTTAAAGTAATTCTAGATTATCAAAAAGATTGAGTTATATTTGTCACCCCGTGGGACATTTATATTTGAAAACCAAAGCTGCTGGGCTTCTATTTTTTACTGTATTTCTATTGTCTCTTTTCCTTTAAAGCTGTGAACTCCTGCTCCGTGTTGAATGGTGGATGTGAGCATAAGTGTGTGGACATAGGGAACAGTCACTACAAATGTGAGTGTGGACCAAACTACCATCTGAAGAGCGATGGGAGACATTGTGAATGTAAGTGACTTTGCCAGCTCAAGCTCTAATGTTGTCAGAAATTAGATTAGAGAAGGTCGTCTTTCTGATTTAGATTAAATGCTTCTGCTGTTGCACAGAGGATCAATAGTAAAGAGCAGAATTTATATTTCTCCTTGTGATGCTCGAAAATGTTTTTTGTTAGTATTGCTTCCTCCACGAACATGCAACACTATGGTTCTTCTGCTACTGATGAATTTATTGAGCTTAACCTACGATTTACATACTGTTATTTTTTTTTCCACTTTGACCAACTATATAAACATATTGGGCCAAAAAAACTTAACATAAAATTTGATTAGAAAAAAAAAAAAATTCTTTATTACAACAGTAACCACAAACATGCTCAATGTAGCATTTTACATGATGGAATTTAAACAAAGGTTGCAAACATTTTGAGATAATATACACAAATATTTCCCATAAAACATATGTGTTTTTTATAGGCATTTCTTTATCTTTCAGACTCTTCATGGTGCTTAAGGTATATACAAAATTGTACAGACAGCTACCTACACCCACATCATCAAATCCAGGTCGAACTATTAAAACAAATGACATATAGATAAGTTAGCTCTATATTGCACACAACACCATTATAGGAGATCTTTTTTAGTATCTAAACTTTAACAAAATACATCAAATTCTGAACTTATCACTGGGAGGCAGAGTTGGTTTTAACTAGTTTGTTTTAAAGATGGAGATGTCGAAGGTTGGAGAGTCAAGGTGGTTTGAGGTGGTGGAATGGCTTGTTTAGACAAGGCTGACTGGTAGGGAGCGTGGCGGTAGCTTTGGCAGTGCTCTAGAGAGGGAGGAAAAAGAACGACAATAATAGGATTTATATTCGGAATTAACTTAAAAAAAAGTTACTCACTGAGGAGAAGGAATCGGCTGTCAATTACCATTATGGTAGATGAAATAATCTGGCAAGGAGTGGAGAGTTGGTTGTAGATGTGGGTCATGGGTGCCGCACTGCCAGCAGCCAACAAGCCAACTACGCCCCCTGCAGAGAGAGAGAGTAAAAGAGACAGAGGGCAAGAGGAGGAGAAAAAGGGAACAAAAGGAAAGGCAGCCAGCAATAAGCAAAATAGAGAAAAACATAAATATAAAAAGAAAAATCTGTAGTCACAGGTGGAACCGTGACAATTACTCCAGTATTGATTTTGGTTGCTGTACAGCTATACAGCGCAGGGGCGTTGGGGAAGTGGAAACATCAGAAATAGAAATGCCTTTTCACCACTAACTTCACTAAAAATGTTATTGCAAGTGTCTGGTAACATGAAGAAGTAACAATGGTAAAATACCCAGTACACAAATTCCTTTTTTTTTTTCTTTTGTAAACATTGAAAAGCATTGTAAAAAACAGTCCCCCCTCTGCAAATGGCTGGCTGTATCTGGGGTGCACCCTCAGTGACAAGGTAGGAAAAACACCGACGAACACTGGTTTATAAGCTCTGTTTAGAGTACTGAGTCAAAAACACATGGATTCACACACGCCAAGTATGCAAAGAAATCAAATTAAAACAGACAAATAATCCATATAAATATATGTTAACAAAACATATCATGTAATGGAATAAATAAAGTAAATAAGTTGTGAATAAGGGTGAATTTTTTAAAGGATGCCTTCAATATGGGAACGCATTCTAAATAAGAATCTTCATGCGCGAAAGTCAAAAGAGTCAAATCCCTGCTCATGAACTAAGCAGTAAGCTCAGAGAGTCAGCTGCTGTTCCGACCTGGCTTCATTCCTGTCCCGACTTCACTGTCTTGTGTTTGTGTGCGTCAGTGAGGGAGCCCTGTGAGGAGAGGAATGGAGGCTGTGCCCAGCTGTGTGGTTCAGAAGGCGACCTGGTTCGCTGCAGCTGCCGACCTGGTTTTATACTGGCTGGAGACGGCAGCAACTGTGAAGGTGAGGAATTGTGCACACATTTGCAATTAGATTAAATTAGAGAGAGGGGGAAGGGAATGACATTAATCATTTTTCCATGTGAGTTACAGTCATACTACACCTCTCTCTGAGAGCATATTGCTGCACTGCAGCAAAGCCATATTGATACCCTTATAATTTTGGAGGCCGATGTTGGGAACTATTCTCCATCACACTGACGTTCGTCCTGCTCTGCCTGAGTGAGTTGAAGGGAAAATCAGAGAAAAGTGAGACCGGATAAAACCTTTCTGCTGCAGGAAGCGTTCACTACATTGTTTTGAAATCCTTTCCAAATCCATTTTTTTTTTTTTTTCTTTTTTCTTCCTTTTTTGTATGGGAGCAAAATTTGTAACTGCATGACAATATGTGTTTGGTCCATTAACCTCTAGAGTCAGTAACTCGTCTCATTTGTTGTTTGTGTAGCCAAAACTCACAAAAGGCCTCCAAGTTCCCATTTATCATGTTAACAATTTTCTGTCTGAGTATGTGTGTGTTTTTTAAATGTGTTTCTAATGGGTTCTTATCCTGAGAATAAACTGCAACAAGAGTGCAAGGTTACTTAATTCTGGTAGTAATTCTGGTAATAAAACAAATATATCAAGTCTGATATGTTCTGGACCTTGACCAGATCCAGTCATGAGTGAAGCATATTTCACATTTTGTAGGACACTGAGTTGATGACACTAATCTTGTCCTCTTTGAAAATGTACCGACTATATAGGTCTTCTGTACTGCCGAGTATCCGGTACCAGATCTGGGGGATCCAATAATGCAGAGACACACATGGAGCTTTCTAAATCGGTAGTCATTTTTATAATGAAGGTCAAAACCAGGAATTCAATTATGCGAAGGTACAGATAAGGATAAGGCAAACTCGGTAACTGAAACACGGAATACAGATCGGACACAAGGAGACTTACACAGAATACACGCCAGACCGCTCGCTAGAAAGACAAGACAATCTGGCCCAGGAGGGAAGGGAACACGGGGGTTAAATACATGATTGGACACAGGTGGGACACATTAGGGAGAGGGAATAATCAAACACACCTGGGGGACAAGACTAGACAGGAAGTGGGGAATAGACACATAGGGATTTCAAAACAAGAGGGGAAACACTGACTGACCCTAATAGACAGAAACTTTACACTAGCGACCCTGACACCGAGTTGGATGTGTGTGAAGCTTCCAAAATTTAGAATTTGAAAAGGAAAACTCTGACTTGTGATGCATGGAGATATTTAAAGTGGTACAGTTTATATGTATGAATCATGCTGATCTGTGCGTTCATTGCCAATCTTCTGTAGACATCGATGAGTGCAGGTCAGGCCAGGCAAAGTGTTCTCATGGATGTGTCAACATGCTGGGCTCCTTCAGCTGTGTGTGTCATCTGGGTTTTGAACTCGGTGCTGATGGGAAACAGTGTTACCGTAAGTGAAGACTACATAAATCGATTCTGTTCCAAACATTATTTCACAAGAAATGTATCTAAAAAAAAAGAATGCATGAATACATTTATTGACAATATTCAGTTCATTTTTTAGGTCACAAACTGAACATCTCTGTGCAAGACAAATTGCTATTTGAAGTTTGTCTTCAACATGATGCCAGCAGATTCATACAAAATAGCACAAAGTGCTTTTTGGCCTTAATCTGGTCGGTCGTAGCTTTAATTTAGCCCCAAAATAATCATTGAGTAATATGCTGTGTTTTTTCTGTTTGATTTGGTCCAAATTTAGCCCAAAAATATTTATAAAGACACCTTTTAAACAACTTAAAAGTGACAGTTTTTCACCCTTCACTGTTCAATAACATCTAGATGGGGTAGACAAATGGCAAGGTATTATTTCTTGTCTTTTCCTGGGTAGGCTAATAATGCCTTAAAATTAAGGATGGCATGGTCATCAACACCACTGAGCACAAAACATGACACCTATCAAACACACTGTGATATTATGTGATCAACAGGTGGCATAGGTGTAGCAGAATGCTGAAATGGTCACGGTGGATTCTCAGTGGTGAAATTTGCTACATTTCTTCTGCACCTTCAGTGAGGTGCTTGAGGATTTTCTGTTTTCTGTTACTTTCAAAGCTGGCACAGCAGAGCCTCTTTCAGCTCAAAATGTCTGAAAAGTCTCAGGAGACATTGCTGCATTTTTTTTCACTGCTTTTGTACTTTTTAAAAAAAAAAAAAAAAAAAAAAAGGTTTCGTAACAGCATTTTTATATAATATTCAAGTATACTCATTTCATCCCATGCTGGTTTGTCCCATGGTCCCAAAATGATCCTCATAAACATAACCCTAATCCTACTTTCACTGCGGTTTTGTTCCTCCTTCGTCCAGGCATTGAGATGGAAATCGTCAACAGCTGTGAGAAGAACAATGGTGGCTGCTCTCATCACTGCGAACACACCACCAATGGCCCACTCTGCTCCTGTAACCACGGCTACCAGCTGGACCAGGACAGGAAGACCTGTGTTGGTAAGAACTTTCCTCTGCAGTGCGTTCTTGGTTCAGTCATAGTTTCTTTCTCTGTCATTTCTGTGTCTCTTCATTTTCATTGTCACTGTGTCCTCTCAGACAGTGATGAGTGTGACAATGGGGAGTCCTGCTGCAGTCACTTTTGTAAAAACTACCCAGGTGGCTACGAGTGCAGCTGTAGAACTGGCCACAGACTAAATCCGGACGGATGTGGCTGTGATGGTAAGAGTGTTAGCATTTCGACTAGTCGAATCAAACTAGTATTTTAAAGTGGAACAAATGTAGTGTCTTCATCTCTTGTGTGTTATTATTTGCGTATTTTTCTGTCAGACATTGATGAGTGCCTTGCAGAAACTTCAGGCTGTGAAAACTACTGCGTCAACACCCTGGGAACATACGAGTGTTTCTGTCAACTGGGCTTCCACCTGGATGCGGACCAGCACTCCTGCATACGTGAGCTGATCATCTGCCATTCGGGGACATATTAGTGTTTCAGCCATCTGAAGTCATTATCTTTGTACTTGGTGTCTTTAGCTCTGTATGGTGGAGAGCTGGAAAATGAAGTGGAGGAGGAGGAGGAGGAGGAGGAGGAAGAGGAAGAGCAGCTCGAGGTCCACAGGTTGCCAGACTTGCCATACCGCAAGGCTCCTCAGCTCCTGCAGTACACGGCAGCCCTGCACTCCTTTGTCGGTGAAGAAGATTTAGGGATCCAGAAGGAGCATCGAGGAGAGTTCGGACTGGACAGCAGCATCGGTAAAATAAAATCAGAAGTGACAAATGAATCGATGTTATTTCATTCTTTTCACATTAAACCTTAAGGCCAGTAAAAATCTTTGTTCTGTTTTCATCCTTTTCCAGTGTGTCTCAATGGTTCGTTTGGGGATGACTGCAGTGTGAGCTGTGAGGACTGTGTGAACGGAGCATGTGGTGAAAACAGAGAACTATGTGAGTGTTTTCCTGGATGGACTGGGATCCTCTGCAACAAGAGTAAGTATCAACCGCAGTTTCATGCGCAGCGAGTTAAACGCTACACAAGCTCGGCTTCACCTGTCCTCAAAATGCAGAAACATTGATTTTTCCTCATCTCTGACTAGTCAGCCAGTGAGATTAAACCATGCGCCTTAGCAACATGAAAACAGAGGCATGTACTGCAGTGCTTCCTCTGTTGAAAGTGCTGACTCTAAACTTTGTCCCGGCTTTTGTTTGGTGTCGATAGAGCAAATTAAACTGGAGATATGATAATTGAAAAAAATAAACTTAGCACAAAAAGAAAGGAAATTTGTGTTTCGTCAATTATTTCCTGGCACCTCCTCCTCATGCTGGTCACCAGCTTGGTCAGACAATTCTGTGGGATCTTTTGTGGCTGTGTATGGTTCCTCCACATGCTGCTGAGGCCCCTGTTTGTTAAATGAATAAATTCTTAAATTGCCAATATTTCTTGTATCTTCAGACTTCAATCATCCAATCCAATAAACAACACCAAACGAGAGTCAATAGACAAGAGACAATAAGCTTTTTGGCATTGGGAGAGAAGATTTGGCAAGTTTTTCATGGGCGCAACCCACATACTCACCTCTGCTGCTCATCCCAAAAACGCATTTTCCTTACAAATGTGGCATCATTTAAAAGGGAAATAATCAGGCTTTCCAACGGTATAAGATTTATTGCCAATAAGCATTTTCACAACACAAATAATAGACCAAACACAAATTTCCTTCCTCTTTGTGCTAAGTATATATACAATGTTACCATCTGAGCAAAAGTATGCAAAATGAGACAGAGCATACCCTATATGCTCAATTATTTATATATCCTGTGCTGTCATATTAAGTATTTTGTTTTGTTATGTGTATGTGTACTATGGGTTTTTGATAATGTATAGGCTATTCAAATTTTCAATTTCTTAGGTATATTCAGGTCCAGTATGATCATACTGTATATCAAAGTGAAACAAAACGATATAATTAAGGTTGTGCTGAAAAAAAAATTTCAAACACGATAAACATGGTTCTTCTTCCTCTTTTGGTTTCACCTAGGTTTTTCTATGAGTAACCACAGCGAATTCCCCTCCTCCATCTCTACCTGTCCGCTGCATCTTTTTCTGTCACACCAACTATCTGCATGACCTCTTTGGTTTTCCTCATTCCTCATCCTGATGCTAAAGATGCTCCATCTTGAGCATCCTTCTACCGATATATTCTCTGTCCTTCTTCTGCACATGTCCAAACCATCTCAATATGGCCTCTCTAACTTTGTCTCCAAATTGTCCGACCTATACTGTCCCTCTGATGTGCTCGTTCCTAATTCTGTCCATCCTCGTCACTCCCAAAGAAAAATGTCATTATCTTTAACTCTGCCAAATCCAGCTCTGCCTCCTGTCTTTTGTTCAGTGCCAAACCAAACAACATTGCTGGTCTCATTACCCTCTTGTAAACTTCACTTTTGCTGCTACTCTTTTTTTTTCACATATCACTCCAATTTTCCACCCACTCTACCCTGCCTGCACTTGCTTTTTCACCTCTTTACCACGCTCCCTGTTGCTCTGAAGAGTTGACCCTAAGTACTTAAACTCATGGACCTTTTCCACCTCTACTTCCTGTGACCTCACCATTCCACTTGCCTCTCTTTCATTCATACATGTATTCTGTCTTGCTACGACTGCCTTTCATTCCTCTCCTTGCCAGTGCATACTTCAAGTGTGTACAGGTCACAAAGTCATCTGCAAACGTCATCGTTCATGGAGATTCCTTCCTGACCTCATCTGTCAGTATGTCTATCACCATAGCAAACAAGAGGGGGACTCAGGGCCAATCCTTGATGCAGTCGCAACTCCACCATGAAGCCATCCATCACTCCTACAGTGCACCTCACCGCCTATAATACTGCTCTCATACATATCCCGCACCAGTCTAGCATATTTCTCTGCTAATCCAGACTTACTCATACAGAACCACAGTTCCTCCCTTGGCACCCTTTCATTGGGTTTCACTGGATCCACAAAGACACAATTCAACTCTTTCTGACCTTCTCTATACTTCTCCATCAGCATTCTCAAAGCAAACATGCCATCTGTAGTGCTCTTTCTTGGCATGAAACCATAGTGCTGTTCATAAATCGTCACTTCTTCTCTTAGCTCCGCTTCCACTACTCTGTCCCAAATCTTCATTGTGGGGCTCATAAGCTTTACCCCTTTGTTGTTGCTACAACTCTTCACATCATTCTTGTTCTTAATGATCAGCACCAGCACACTTTTCCTCCATTCTTCAGGCATCTTCTCACTGTCCAAGATCATGCTGAACTGCCTCATCAAAAACTCCACTGCCATCCCTCCTAAACACTTATATACCTCTAGAGATATGTCATCAGGACCAGCTGCCTTTCCATTTTTCATCATCTTCAAAGCTTTTCTCACTTCATCTTTACTAATTTTTCTAACTTCCTGTTCCACAGTTTCCACCCCCTCCACCCTTCTTTTGCTCTCATTTTCATCATTCATCAGCTCCCCAAAGTACTCCTTCCGTCTTCTCGGCACGCTCTCCTCACTTGTACTTTTCCATCCCTGTCCTTAATCACCCTAACCTTCTGCACATCCTTCCCAGCTCGATCCCTCTGGCTCACCAGATGATACAGATCGTTTTCTCCTTCCTTAGTGTCCAACCTCTCATACAGCTCATCCTAAGCCTTCTCTTTAGCCTTTTCCACCTCCCTATTTGCCTTACATTGCTTCTCCTTGTATTCCTGTCAACTCTCTTCCATTCTCTCACTATTCCATTTCTTCCTCACCAACCTCTTCCTCTGAATACTCTCATGTAGTTCTTCAGTCCACCACCAAGTCTCCTTATCATCCTTCCTCTAGCCATATCACACACCAAACACCTCCCTCAATGTCTCCCTGATCACTGGTGCTGTAGTTACCCAGTCATCTGGCAGTTCTCCACGACCACCAGAGCCTGTCTCAACCTCTCCCTGAAGTCCTCACAGCAGTCTTCCTTTTTCAGCTTCCACCACTTGATCCTCTACTCCACCTTTGCGCTCTTTCTCATCCTCACCACCATTCACCCTGCCAACTACCATCTGATGCCGCCTGGCTACACTCTTCTGGCACTACCTTTCAGTCTCCAATCTCTTTCAGATTGCCTCGTCTATGCAAAATGTAGTCCACTTGTGTGCTCCTGCCTAAGCTCTTATATGTCACCCTGTATTCTTCTCTCTTTTGGAAGTAGGTATTCAACACAGCTATTTCCATTCTTTTTGCAAAATCCACTACCATCTCTCTTTCCATGTTCCTTTCCTTGACATCAAGCTACCCATTGAAGTCTGCTCCAATCACTACTATCTCCTCCCTGGGAATACTCTCTACCACTTCATCTAACTCACTCCAGAATTTTTTTTGTCTTCCATCTCACAGCCAACTTGTGGGACATAACCATCGACAAAATTCATCATCAAACATTCAATTTCCAGCTTCACATGCATGACCCTATCCAACACTCTTTTCCCCTCTCCTCCTCCTTCAGGAACACACATACTTTATATTTCTTCCTATCCACACCATGATAGTACAGTTTGAACCCTGCTGCAGTGTTTCTAGCTTTGCTACCCTTCCACCCTGTCTCTTGCACACAAATCTACCTTTCTTCTTTGCATCATCTCTACCTTTGCCTGTCATTGTGCCAACATTGAGAAATCCAACCCTCAAACCCTACACTTTTGACTTTTCTCTTCTCACTCTTTCTCCTAACACAAATCCCTCCTCTTGTTTTTCGACTAAAAGTAGCCCAATATCCAGCGGTACCCTGTCTGTCAACAGCACCAGTGGTGGTTGCTGTTAACCCAGGCCCCAACTGATCTGGTACGAATTTCGTTTCCGTGATTCACATATTTGATTTGGCTCAGTTTTTACACCAGATGCCTTCCTGACACAACCCTCACTATTTATCTGGGTTTGCACTAGAAAATACACTGGTTTGTGATAGCTGGTTTATGGAAAACATAGTAAAATGTCTTTATTGAAGAAGCTACTTAGCTTAGTATGAAGATTGATACAATAAATAAGAAAACGTCCTGGCTTTGCGCTAAGGTAACTTAAAATTTATCTGCCAGGACCCCTCTGATTAACAATTAACACATTATATCATAATCTGTTTTGTTTAATATTTAACAAAAAAAATGTTAAAATCTTCAACTGAGGTTCCCTGTAAAAATCACAAAAAGTTCGTTTGACATTTTGTTTTTGCTAACTTGCTACCTTCAGACAGGACGAGGCTAGCTGTTCTCCTCTGTTAATCAGTCTTTGTTAAATGAAGTTACCTGGCTTATTTCTATTGTCTGTTTATTCTTTAAAAAGTTTGGGTACCTGAATATTTTCATTTACCTAGAATGAAGTATATGACTGACTCTCTGGTCAAATATGTGCATGAACGGTTGACCAAACAATATAATGTATCTCCAGATCATATACATGACAGGTGGATAATGTTAACATACAACACACAGTTTTTCCCACAGGCCACATCCTTTCCTGAGTCTGTTTGAACTATACCCATAGCAATTTGTTCTCCTTTTTGAGAAAGATGAGAGACGTTCCCAGTTTGAATTGATCCGGGACCTTCTATCAAACCTACGACAGCTCCTCTGTGTGGGAGGCTGGCTTGTTTATGGGGTCCAGAACTTACGAGCACAAGGGGAATCAATCTGTCTGCTACTGGAATGAGGCCAGGGCCCACAGAAAGAGCACAGCCTTAGGACAAGGAAGTCCACTACTGTGTTAGGAACATTGTTTCCATTCAACTCCGTGATTAATAGCTGTCTTTTTTCTGAACTAGAGGCACACTGGTAATCATATGAGGAGAGTCAGGTGGAACTAGTCTATTAGAAGCAATATGTTACTTTTACAAAACATACTCCTTTGTTGGCATGGTCAAATGCACACCCTGCAGATGGATCTAGACATGGCTTTTGGGGAAAAAAACAAGCATTATTACTCCCTGAAACAATCATGTAAACAATTTCATTGGGGTCTATGAGGAGTTTACATCTTAGCTTACTCAATAGTAAGCTATTTTTCCCTATCTTGCTTTATGATATATTAGAAAGAAATTTGAAGTTTCAGTGCTGCAGTTATCTATAAAATACAGTCTTGTCTTACTCGTTATAGTATCGTATGCTTTAGTCACAAAATCTGTGGTAGATCTCAAAATCTATTCAAAACTGCTTTGCTAACCTGTCTGTCTTTATTTATATCACTCTTTTTATGATGGGTGATAATTAACATGGCAATATTGCTAATTATTTCTGATGAAATTTAAATTTGGATTAATCCACTGAGTGTGCTTAACTTTTTGCTGCTAGTGCTTTTTACTACACAGATCATTGTCTTCCCTGCTCTCTGATTAATTCTGACTTCACCTAACAACATATACACACACAGAAACTTATTCCTGAGGTAATATATCAGCTTTTTATTTTACTTACCCTCTCATTTTATTTCCACAGCTCTCTTTGTTTTATATGTTGCTCAACATGTTGTATGAAATACTATGAAGCTCACCACCAGAATTACCCTTTGTTTACTTTTATCTCGTCTGCTACATACGATAGCACCACTTGTCTTTGTACTGATAAAGTTGGGAAAAATTGTACATTTTGATAATACAAGCTATAATGGCTTACTTTAAAGCCACAGTATGGCTTTAAAGTAATATCCCCCAAAAACTGGTTATAAATGCAATGACGGAGTAACAAAATCAAATATCACAATATTTTTGACTATATACCTTGAAATCAATACTGCAACAATATTGTAGGATTGACAGTATGTTGTTGGTTGGTAGTTGTGATTTAAAAAAATAATCATCACTGATGTGGATTTAATGTTTAAAGTGGGTGAAGGCAAACATTAAAACAGAACATTCTGATAAGCTCAGAAAGTTACATAATTTTAGTGTAATATAGCTTTTAAATGCATTAAATGACAATCCTTGTGTCTTATCAGGATATAACAATATCCAAAATCTCAGATGATGTACAGTATAATCTCATATCATGAACATAATGCAACACTTTGCTCCCATTTTCCATGAATTAAACTAAAAGATGTAAGATTTCCTATGTGCAAAAAACCTTCATCTTTTACCTTTGCTAAAATAATCCATCCACCCGCACAGGTGTGCCATGGATTGGTCACAGCAAAAGGCCACTCTAAAATGTGCAGTTTATCTTAAAGACCTTTGCTAGGCACTGAAATAAAGCTTCACATGGGACATTTTTTTTAAGGAGGAGCAGAGAACCTGTCAGTATCTGGTATGACCACCATTTGTCGTATGCAGTTCAACACATTTCCTCTGTACAGTGTTGATCAGGTTTTTGATTGTGGCCTGTGGAATATCAGTCCACTCTTTTTCAGTGGCTATGCAAAGTTGCTGGACACACTTATCAATGGCGAGGATCCCAAACATGCTTAATAGCTTAATAGGATGCATCTGTACACAGGCCATGAACGGCAGGACTGTGAGCCTGAGAATCTCATCACAGTGTCTCTGCGCATTCAAATTGCCACCAATAAAATGTATCTGTGTTCGTTGTCTGTAGCTTATGCCTTCCTATACTATAACCACACCGCAGCCATTCTTCTCACAATGTGGACATCAGCAAACCGCTCGCCAACCTGATGCCAATCGGGCTGCCTGCCATCTGCCCGATGCAGTGTAAAATGGGATTGTTTTGTGAAGAGAACACTCCTCCATAGTGCAACATGCATTTGCCAACTCAAGTTAATTATGCCTACATACTACAGTCAGGTCAAGACCCCTATTAGGACTCATGGGCACTCAGCTGCCAAATTTTCTGAAATGTTGCAGGTTTATGGTGATGAAACGAACTTTCAGTTGCCAGGTACACGCTCCTTCAGCACTTATAGCATATGTGTCCTTGTGTTGCAGGCAAGAACAGCACAATTTTAGAGTGGCCTTTTGTTGTGATCAGTCCAAGACACACTTATGCAACAATCCTGCTCTTTAATCAGCATCTTGATACGTCTCATTGCCAGGTAGATGGATTATTTTAGCAAAGGTGAATTGTTGACTAAAATCTAACAAAAAATAAGCCTTTCGTTTCCATATAGGAATTGTTTCATCTTTTACCCGAATTTAAGGAAAAATGGGAACAACGTCAAAAATGTTGCATTTATTTTTTGTTGAGTCTATATTGCCCAATCCTATCATTCCAATACCTCCATAGACTGTAGCAAACTGGTTCCCATTGGTGACATCAAAGTTCTGTGGAGAAAGTGTGAGATGAAATTCAAGCAGACATTCACTTGATTAATCGCAACACTTAAAACCAGGCAGCTGCTTCATGTGGTTACTGCTAAGAAGGCCAGAGAGATTAGAGGTGTCAGCAGGGCACACGCCATGAGGATCAACAGGATGGAGCGTGTCGACTTAACTCCAGAGCATAAGGCTGCCTTCTGTGGCTGCCTTTAGCTCCTGTGCTCTCGCGTTAGAGTCTGTGTTTCAGTGTCAGAGACGTTCCCTGCAGTTTGATTCATAAAGTTGTGCTGCAACTATCAAGGTGTCGGTGCTCTTTTCTCATGTTTCCTTCTTTGTGTCATCCCCCCTCTCTCCCTCTCTAGCTTGTCCACAGGGGACCTATGGGCAGGCCTGTAACAGCGTGTGCCGCTGTCAGAATGGAGGCGCATGTGACCCTGTGACTGGGAAGTGTTTGTGCCCTCCAGGGGTACATGGCCTGCTCTGCGAGGATGGTTTGTACACATAATCCCACAGACACACACATAGTACACATACAGGGGTGCATACAAGCAATAGGCTCCAAGTTGGTGGTTCCAATTTGCTGTTTTTTTTTTGTTTTTTTTTCCTTGTGACCCCTTAAAATGAGGCAATATCTAAAAATATGTACGGTGGATAATGGTAAGTTTTTAATTCTGATTAATTTGCACCTATACAAAATTACACATGATTTCATCAGCATCAACAATATTTTTGCAAGTCCAGAAAATCACAGTTTATTGTACAAATTGTCAATAACTAAACCAGAAGAAGTACTCAAAATATTTAATGCCAAAATTTATGCCAAACTGGAACTTTCTTAAAGTGACATTATTCATGTTTATAGGTTGTCCAAGGGGTTATTTTGGGAGGAACTGCAGAAGAAAGTGCAACTGTCCCAACAATGTCCATTGCCATCGCCTGTATGGAGGTTGCCTGTGTTCTCCAGGACTTTATGGCCGCTTCTGCCACCTTCGTGAGTATACCACCTAATGGTGATGATGATGATAGTGATGATACTATGACAAATAATAAAATGATGCTGGGGACATGAAAAATATACTGTACTTTATGGTTATGTGAGATTTGACCAACTCAAATAAATATTGAAAGTATACCATAGGCAAATTCCATTTAATTGAAGAAAAGTGGTGCAGCATTTTTTATCACTGTAGATGCTTGAATGAATAAATGCAGAAACAACATGAAAATATAATGTGAAAAGAAAGGAGTGATCAAAACCACCAATTATAAGCTTCTTTTTTGATTTAGGTATCATGATGGAAAGCTCGTGTTGTTGCATTGACGCTACTGCTGTCTGCTTTTCCCAACTTAGAAAATACATTGGCAATGGTTAAATAAGCCAGATAACCCATTTTTTTAAAAACCTTAACTATTCCTTTAATACACAAATGGATACCACCATCTGAGCACCTCTTTACTGTTCATTCCTGCCACTCCGTTTTGAGGGTGGCACCAAATGAGATGGCAGCTCTCGGGGGAGCCAGTGACCCTCCAGTTTTCCCTCGATAAGGTGCACTGCCAAAGCAAATTCCTCATTGTCCAGCTTGCCATCCCCATCTACATCAGACAGCCTCCAGATCTGAGCAAGCACTGAACTGGGCAGAAGGGTGCTCATCATCCACTCTTTGACTTTAGTACCGCTAAGTTTGCCCTCACTTGGACTCAGGTTGTAAAAAATCTCGTCATATTTTGGCTTGAATTTCTCCACCGCCCAGTCATTGAGATCGGCCTCACTGTGCTGGTCATCTCTGGGGAGTTCCTTGAAAGGGTCCCTTCTGTGCTCAGGCCTGAATGTTCCCAAAAATTCAACATCCAACACACTGGGGAGGGATTTCTTCCTCTGGTCTTGCTGTTGAAGTAAAGGCACAAGATTTGCGATGTCGTTGGTGAGGAGTTTATCCAAGGAAGCCATTAGATTTGGTTTCAGTGTCTTGAACTTTGAGAAATCTTGACCCAGAAGTTTTTCCTGAAAATATATGCAATTAGATGTAAAAATACATTTAACTTATTGTAAAAAAAATATATAGTCAAGACAGCACTGAAAAAGTAATATTTGACCTGCATCTTGGTGCAGTCAGGGAAGTCACCAGCTGGGACTCGATGCTGCTGCTGGATTTTGGTGAAAATCACAGGAAGCTGGTAAATCAGATTATGCTTTTTGTTTTCTTTGCAAAAAATTGTGGGCATCTCCTGCTTCAGATAGCTGATTATGTGGACATGAGCCTAGGAGGGGATAGAGCTCATATGAAACCTCGAAACGCCATGGCTCAATCAGTGTTTTTATGTTGTTACCTTTAAGTTCAGATTTTCTTACCCTTACTAAGCGCGCTCTCTTTACCAGGTCATTCAGCTTGCGTATTGTGGCATTGCGTGGTAGGTTCCTTATTTCAGCCAAAAGATCTTCCTCCTCCAGCTCTATCAGCTGGTAGTGGTCGCACATCTGCCTCGGCTCAGACCAGAAAGATCCAATGTAAACCCTCAAAATCTCAGGGGTTCGAAAAACTTTGCCCAATGACCACATGAGGGAGCCGTACACTCTCATGAGCTGCTGCGAGTCCACCTTGTCAGCCTTGTTCAGAACCACACGGAGCTTGTCATCAAAGCCACACAGTGCCCCGAAGGCCCGGGTGAGCTCATCGGAGAACTCGAGTTTATGTGCATCAAACAGCAGGATGATCCGATCCACACGCTCCGCAAACCAGCGTAGCACTGCTGGGAAGTCGTAGCCTGGGGATAAGGAACGAAAACACAGGGTTTTCATTAACATCGTGTGTAACGGGGCCAACTTCACTGTCTCAAGATGTGGAAGAGCATGCAAACTATCCCACTGGCCCTCATTGGTTACACCCGCAGATTATTGTGTCCATAAAAGAAAGCAGAGATTGATTAGCTTTGGGCTGCTCCTCCTGGCAGCTCACTGTTATATCACTTCATCTGCCTCATGCCTTCAGTGTTTGATTTATATGTCCTTATTTTATTGCATCTCAGACCCTCTTACTGGGAATTCAAATCCTCCTGACAATAACTTTCAAAACACCAAACATAAAGACAGATTCATGCTTCCAGACACCAGAAAGGTCTTGCCTCGACTCAGTTTTCTTTTTGCAGCAGTTAAGATGCCTGGTGTGTCGATGATACTGACACTCTCAAGGACTTTGTTCGACAGCTGAACACACTGAAACCTAAAAAGAAAAACGGCAACATTCAAAATAATCTCTATTCTTTTTCACTATCAACAAGAAGAAGAATGAAACAATGCACCTCCCATCACCTGTTTAGAAAAGCATTTCCAAAAATGTCCAGGTTGCGGAAGGGCTTTTTGGGATCCATGGTGAGGGCATTGCCCGGGATGATCCCTTCCCCCTGTCCATACATGAGAGCAGTGAAGCAGTCAGTGGTGGGCTCTGGCCCAACTCTGCTTCCAGGGAAATCTTCTTCTATGAGATACCTTAATTCCAAAACAACATTATTACCCCAACACATCCCGACAATCGATTCAGCATAATACATGCACAAACCTGCTTAAAAATGCATACAACCAGAAATCTTACCTGATGAAAGTTGTCTTTCCTGTTGAGTACTGACCCATCACCAACACCATTGGTTTGTTGTCAAAGTCCGCGTCCTCATAGCTTGGGGAATGGAACTGATGGAAGGAATAGTTTTTCTCTATCGGCAGCAGCCTCTTGTAATAAAGATTCCTCAGCTCTTCTGTTACCATACTGACATCCCTGAGTGTTTTACGGTTGTTCCTAAGCCTCCGGATGGACATGGCGATGTCTTTCTGCTGCTAATTTCTCAGTGTGATCAGGCTGCTCACTCTCCTAAGACCAAACTGAAGGGATGGAAGAATGTGCACAATGGATATTATCAGAATCTCACAGCTGTCTGCTCCATCCTGCAGCGGGACATTTCAAGGGTGGAGAGGGTGTAACCAGAGCCTGCAGCTGCACCCAACATAAAGCCAGTGTCGAGAGGGACAGGGTGGAGTGGGGGGTTCGGCTGCTGAGTTTGGACAATCTCAGCTAATTTAATGCAGATTTGTCGTTCTAAACAGTGTGGACGTGGCAGCACCTCGTGTTTAAAAGAGCACAGCAGACACAGTACATTGTTCCTGAAGAAATAGTTATCATTGGATGTGTAATTAAATTGAATTAAATTAAACTGAAGAATGATGGTTTTTGTATGAAGCTCTATAAATCAAGGAAAACAGGAAATGGTCAGATGACTTGTGATAACATGGTGGGTGGCTCAACCTGAAATGTAATGTGATAGGACAGACTGTTTTTATTTCAATGTTTTTTTCTCAATTAACCACGACCACCTTGACTTAAACAAGCAAAAATGCATTTTATCCTTCGTGTTCAACCTTGCATCTGTATGTGTATATTTTTCCCCACAAAATCGTACAAACTTAAGAACACATTGAAGCTGCATTTCAACCTAACCCATGCTTTTTTTTGGTGTCTCTTTTAACACTGTTCACATCCGGTCTTCAGCTTGTCCCAAGTGGACCCACGGTGCTGGCTGTTCTAAGGAATGTGACTGTGTTCAAGAACATTCCACTGGCTGTGACCCCAAAACAGGGAGCTGTTTCTGTAGGGCCGCATACCATGGCTCACAGTGTGAGAAAGGTAGGAGCACTTCCCCAAACACCAGGTTGTTTATTCATGGACAGCTTCAGAGTGCAAGATCAGCAGAATGAAGTGGTTAGGAATGTCTCTAGTTACGTTTCGTACATGCGGCACATATTTTCAGGTCAACTGCCAAAATTCTCAGTCGCAAGCAGACTCAGCTTATATATGACTTTTTTCACTACTTTACAGTCCAAGTTAGGACTGTTGGTGCAGGAAAGTCTGTAGCCGAGGGGAAATACGCTTAGAGCCGCGCTGTTTCCGTGCGCTGCAGTTTTAATAAAATGGTCTGTGATGGAAAAGCCCTTGAAGAAGTTGTTGCTTTCCATTCAGTGGTCCAGTAATTCTACAAAAATGTTTGTGAACATGTTTTGAAATTGTTCGTTTATCATCCAGCCTTTGCTGTTAATGTGTGTATATCCTAACACAGAGTGCGAGCAGCCCTGTGACTGTCCAGGTGGAGGGTCATGTGACCCCAGGACTGGCGAGTACAACCAGCGATGTCCTGCAGGCTCTATCAACAAAACTGTTGATATTTTGTTTGTCAAAGCTTCACTCTGCAGCAGCCCATATGGCCATAACTTTTATAGTCAAGGAACAGCGTGGATACCCAATCATCTTTGTGCATGGGCTTGCAGGCTGACACATGTGTCTGCATGTGTGTTTATTATTTGCATGCTTCGTGCCTGAGTCAGTGCGTGCCCTTTTAGATATCAACACAAATTATCATGGATGACTTACTGAATTTATCAACCTGTGTCGTGACCTTTCTCATTTTTTGTATAACTCTTCCCACATTCATTCCCTTTCTATTCATGCTTTGCTGCCGTTGAGTGGATTTAGTGGGTGAAATTAAGAGTCTTTCTCTTGAATTCACCTGGTCAGCACAAGTGTTCATGTTCAGCCAAAAAGGAGTGTTCCTTTAAAGCAAGGTGTTCTCTGGCTGTTTACACTGCTGGTTGATGGAAAGTTCACTCCTGGGAACTCTGGCCTTGGCTTGTTTGAAAAATACTACTAGTAATTAACAAATATCCACATTCTTTGGATTGATTAGGTTCTAATCCATTTACACCAGCAATACACCAGACGATATTGGCAGGAACTGAAGAAACTAATCCATTTACACCAGCAATACACCAGACGATATTGGCAGGGACTGAAAAAAAAAACAGCAAACGCTTATTTTTTAAGCACAATCCTGTCTTGTGTGTGTGTGTGTTATACTGTGAGTTTTTTGTTTTCTTTTTATGAATACTATATGTGTTGCTAGCCTGCCTGTCGCGGAGCTACGGCGAGAACTGCCGTCTGACCTGCGACTGTGCTGGAGCACCCTGTGATTCCATAACCGAACAGTGCGTCTGTCCTG
>KV751316.1:643602-673873 GCA_001698575.1 Mola mola | reverse complement strand
TCATGTCACAAATGTTAGAATGGAGTTTATGTTCCGCTGTCCCTTGGCGTCAGACTAATTATGCTCTGTCAGATGAGAGAAACACACGTGAAGCAGATTGCTGCAGACTCCGACACTGTGAGCCAGCTTCATCAGTCCACAGAACAACCATGGCGCTTTTGCCATCTGTTGGCCCGATTAAAAACTTGAACATTAGCACATTTTGACCCAAAATCTTTTCAAGCTCTAGCGTTTTTTGGAATTTACAGAGAATCGACTGCTCATTTAATTCTGAAAGATACTTGATGCTCCCCAGACTGCCCTGACGGACTCTGGGGATTGAAATGTCAGTCGTTTTGTTCTAACTGTGAGAATGGAGGCTCCTGTAACAGACAGTTTGTGTGACTGCCTGCCAGGATTCATGGGAAACCTCTGCCAAAGTGGTGGGTTTTATTCTACTTCAGATAAGACAGAATAACATTTTGAGTGGGATTTAGTTATTTGAATGATGAATTAAAATTCTTGTGTCTTAGATAAAGACCAGTATTAAACAATAGATGGAAATGAGATATTATAGTTGCTAGAATCAGATTTACAGGTTCTCCTGTTGTGTACAGAGTGGTTCCCTGGTTTCTACGGACCGGGCTGCTTCATGCACTGTTCATGCCACCCAGATGCTACTTTTGACCCACAGACGGGACACTGCATCTGCCCACCTGGCAAAAAAGGCCACGACTGTACAACATGTAAGAATTACACTTTAAAATTAAACATTAAAATTCATAATGTGCAGCTTTTCTGATAGGCAAGACATGAAATGACCACATTAGAGTGGCAGAATCTGTAGCGGAAGCTGAGCAGTGAACATATGAACATTCCCTAACCTTTACAGCATGTGAGTCTGGATCCTGGGGTCAGGGGTGCCTCAGTAAGTTCCAGTGCAAAGAGTTGTCTGTGAGCTATGACCCCGTCACTGGTCAGTGCGCGTGTGAGGCGGGTTTCACGGGAGAACACTGTGACAACTGTAAGTCAACTTCGTTTCAAAAGTCTCGGAGTGTTTAGTAGGAAGCAACTGGACTTCTTATCTTGTTGGAAGACGTTTCGCCCCTCATCCGAAAGGCTTCTTCAGTTCTGACGATCAGTGCGGGAAACCCAGGTATTTAACCCAGAGTGGGTAGAGACAATCACCAACAAAGAGGATGTGTTTGAAAGCACCAGCCTGGAGGGGCGATCCTCTGGCTAGGCATCATGTGAGTCACATGAGCCCAGGTGTGAATCACTCGAGAGTGTTTGCCCCTCACCCCTGGTATCACGTGACACCTTGGGCTCACATGGCCCCAGGTGTGTGTGGGGGTTAAACCGCCTGGGGAGGGCTCCCAAGACCGCATTGTAGGTTGCAGACAAGTGCTGTCTTAGTCCACCACCTCTGGTTAGAGAAGGTTTCTCCAAGTGGACATAGATGGCCTCTTTTGCTCCTCTTTCACACCATCTGTCTTCTCTGTCCAGAACGTGGACATTGGAGTCCTCAAAGGAGTGATCTTTCTCCTTAAGATGCAGATGTACAGCTGAGTCTTGTCCCAATGAGGTGGCTCTCCTGTGTTGTGCCATGCGTCTGTGGAGGGGCTGTTTGGTTTCACCTATATAAAGGTCAGAACACTCCTCTGTGCATTGAACGGCATACACAACATTGCTGAGCTTATGCCTGGGTGTTTTATCCTTGGGGTGGACCAGTCGCTGTCTTAAGGTCTGGCCCGGTTTGAAATTGACTGGAATTTTGTGTTTTTGGAAGATTCTTCTGAATTTTTCTGATAGACCTGCCACATATGTGATGACCACGTTCTTCCGTTTTTCCCTTTCTGCCTCGGGTGGTTCTTTGTGACACCTTTTGGACGATTTGACAAAGGTTCACTTAGGGTAGCCACATGTCTGGAGCGCTGACTTGATATGTGTCAATTCCTTTTGTTTTCCCTCTGTGTTGGAGGAAACCTTCTGGGCCCGGTCTTGTAGTGTCTGGATTACCCCCAGTTTGTGCTCCAGTGGGTGGTGGAAGTCAAACAAGAGGTACTAGTCTGTGTGCGTGGGCTTCCTATAGACCTTGATGGTGAGGTTACCATCCTTACCAAGAGACACCGCACAATCCAGGAAGGGCAAACTGTTATCCATCGTATCCTCCCTGGTGAACTTAATGTTCTTGTCCACTGCATTTATGTGTCGAGTGAAAGCCTCCAATTCTTGAGTTTTGATTTTGACCCATGTGTCATCCACATATCTGAGCCAGTGGCTGGGAGTTGTTCCTATGAAGGAGTTCAGAGCCCTCTCCTCCACCTCCTCCATTTCCTCCATGTAGAGGTTAGCTACGATAGGAGACACTGGAGAACCCATGGCACAGCCGTGTTTCTGTCTGTAAAAACTTCATCATATTTGAAGTATGTCGTGAAAAGGCAAAGGTGCAGAAAGTTGCAAATTTGGTCAGGGTTGAAGTTAGTTCTGGTGTTTGGAGAGCTGTCTTGTTGTAGACGTTTTCTAACAGTCTCTACTGCCTCACCGGTGGGTATGCATGTAAAAAGAGACATCAAAGGAGACCAAAGGAGAGAACCTCACATGGTAGAGTGAGGTTTTGTACCTTATATGTGATATCTATGGAGTTTTGGATGTGGCGTGGTGTGTTCCCCACCAGAGTGGACAAGGAGAAAAGAGAAATGCCTCCACCTAGTGGTCTTTATTCATTATAGCAATCTTTCATCTCGTTTTTATACTGAAAGCAGTTTCCTGGATATTTTAGTCCAACGTAACCTGTCTTATCTAAGTAATTTGAACTTTTTCATTCCGTCTTTCCTGGACTTGGAAAGCATTAGAATACTTTAGATTGAAGTCTGATGACATACCACACAAGACAGTATTCCCCTGAGAACTGAAACTGACATTTTCTATTTGACTAAAATGTATTTAAGATAAAGTTTTACCGAGTTGTTCTGTGTCCCTGGTATGTTGCCTGTTAGAGTGTTTGAATGGCCATTATGGGCAAGGATGTTCCCAGCAGTGTCAGCGTCAGAATGGAGCCCAATGCGACGATGTGAGCGGAGCCTGCACCTGTTTGCCAAGATATGTCGGCTCTTACTGTGAAAAACTTAAGATTTCCTCTGTTCCTGATCAGTTACTTATATACAGTGCCTGATGGTATGTTTTGTGAGAGAAGTAAAGGCTTTTTTAAACAAAATTTAGAATCAAAAACAGGGTATTGAATGGTCCACATGGTGCTTCTTTATTACTTAATAGAAAGACTGGAGTTCATAATAATGTACTTGGGGTACATTTAAAGTGGTCTTGGTGTTTCAGCTGAAGGCAACTGGACTTCAGAACTGAAGAAGTCTCTTGTATGAGAGGCGAAACGTCTTCAAGAAACTACAAGAAGTCCAGTTGCCTTCAGCTGAAACACCAAGACTACCATGACCTGGATGACCTGGAGAAACTTCACAGACAAATACATTTAAAGTGTTCTTAGGTCTTAGGTCCATTCCTCATTAGGAAATTTCAAGATTATACAGTTTTGCTTATATGTTTTCCTAAATAACAAAAACACACAGTATTATGTCTCACTAAAGTACCCCAGAGTCATTCTTCCTTTGGTTTTCCTGCTTTTCTCTGTATTTTCAGGCAGTAAACTGGATATTTTAGGGTTGGTAGAACAAAGCACTAAATACTAACTCTTTATAATATAAAACTGGCCTTTATAAAGCACTTAATACAACCAGAGATAAATTAAACTCACCAACACTGAAATGTTTCTACTTTCAGGCACCTCCAACCAAAGTAAATCTTCAAATCAATGAGTGAGATATGAAGATTATTCATCGCTACATGCTGACAAAGGCCCAGAGCTCTCTCAACGTTCTCCCGTTTCTCCGCTTTCTCATCATATTGTTAAATCATGAAGCTATTCTTGTTGGAAGTACTGCATATCACCTGTCATCACAGCTACTCTGGTACTCTACTGGTATTGGTTTTGTCTGTTCCCAGTTTAGTTTCCAGCTGTGTTTAAGCTATTTGAGCCTGGCTGAGCTGAACCCCACTGCCTGTCGGCAAACTAAGCAGCGTCCAGTGTGCAGAAAGGCTGCTAGTTTTACCACTAATCCAGCTTTCACCATTCAAGAGATAATTACACAGCAGCAGCGCAGTCCGTATAGTGACATACAGTATTGTTGGTTATTGTGGTGATATGCACCTGAGGGTAAGGAAGGCAAGGGTACCACAATTGGGCCTTTCTTTATGTCTGTGTATCTGTCTGTATGTTAGGACAAGCATCATTAAAACCACAGCACCTATTGACTTGAAAAATGTACACAAGGTCAGTCTCCACAATATTTTGATCCCCCTTGAAAATGATCTGGATCTGGATTCTAGAATTTTTTTGAAGGATTTTTCACCACTAAGGGGTAGAACACTGTTTGACATATGACTTACAACTTTAGAAACAGTCAAAGTAAAAAGGTGCACCATGTATCCTGATCTCAATTAAGATCAGGATACATGTTTTTTTTTTTGTTTTTTTTTTACAATAAATACTTACGTATAGATACATAAATGAAGTTCACAAGGGGCAAAACCCAGCTATTTTTTATTTACAAAAAAATTCCATAAAAATAACATTTTTCTTAATTTTAGTGATTTGTAGTTTATTATAAAAAACAAACTCAGTGCAATTGTAATATATTGTTTTCCTAATAAATTGACACATAGTTTACACAGTGTCACTTACATAGCATTTAATTTTGTAACGCCAAATGAAAGGAAATAAGGCAAGGCAGGTTTACCATTATAACACATTTCAACAACAAGGCAATTGAAAGTGTTTTACAGCATAAAAAAACAAGTTTAAAGAAATTAAAAACAATACTTAAAAACATAAAATGACATAAAACATTTAAAAATTGCAAAAAATAAGTAGAGAATGAAAGCTATAAGAAATAGAAGCGTAAGAGCTACAGTTTAGTGTAGGCAGTGGCAAAGAAAATAGTCTTCAGTTTTGATTTAAAGGAACTGAGTGCATGAGCTGATCTGCAGTTTTGTTCCATACGTGTAGGGCATTAAAAAAAGGTGGCGAGGTGCCGCATTGTCTGACTGCCTAGTATTGTAGGAGGTCTCTTGCACCTCTGAATTGCACTTTTCATCTCCATGTCTCGTCCTACACTCTTGCTACACTAGAGGGTGCTGCAGGACATTCTTTTGATTTGCTCATCTGTTCCACAGTTTCAGTGAATGATCACACATATGAATCATCAGATTGTCCATATAATGTCATAACCAAAACCACTTTATAACTGCACAAATCCCAAGTGGTAATTTGGGTTATTCAATCTGGGATACATTGGCTATATTTCACAGGCTGCAAACTCCACTACCCTGCCATAGCAAAGCCTTCAGATAACTAATATTCTTCTCATCCTTTGGATACTTCTACCAGACTGAAAGACAAGCCAGCAGTCCAGCTGTCTTAACAGTGCAATAGAATTCTTGTTGATTACAGTCTTTCGACTTGAATGGTCTTGTGTTATTACAAACTGTAAGATTTATTGTAGGTGTACCATCAGGCCCAGATATTCATACAGCCTCTGGAGAACACAGGGCATCGTAAATCACAGCAGAGCAGAGCTTCTCATCCCCAGTCATAACATTCTAAAGGCCTCAGACTCAGACATCACTCTGATTGGACGTCACTGTGGAAACAGGGCCATCGGTCTGACCAGATTCTACTTTGTGAAGGCCTTCTCTCCTCAAACAGTGGTGTCCAGTTTCTCAGTCTTCGGCTGGGCCTCTTCCTTCAGGAGGAGTCAGCAAGAGGCCTGAGCTGTGAGAAGGACCACATTTCCCCCTAGTCATCTGCTCAAATGGAAAGAGACAACTTTGAGTGCTTGACTCTACATGGGTGATTTTCATCCACCAGCTGCTTTTTAAAAACCCAGGAAGCTTGTTCATATTGCATACGCAGAGCTTCACTTAACATTCTTTCATATCTAACTGTTTCAGTCAAGTTTTGAGAGGGAAAAAGAGCTAGAACACTTCTTCATTCAACCACCCAAACCCCCTTACTTGGTCACCGTGAAAAGAACTCGACTAGCATTGGACAGCCGGATTGTCGTCAAAGAAACTGGGCTGTTACGTTGTTGTTGTTGATCTCTTTCAGAATGGCACCAGGAAGCCCTGTGTTCTCTCTATCTGCTCTGTTTCTGTGGTGGGTTCTCCCAGGCTGTGTGGTCCCAGGACCTGCTTTATGGGCTGACAGCAGTGGCTCTTACACAACCAGGGATCTGGAAATAATCCTCCTGTCTTAAAGGGCTCATTTAGTCTACAGATGGAGTCTTTCGATGATGGCACAGTGTATGTGGGTGGGTGGGTTGGGGGACTGAATCCCCCGCACCTACCTTTAAACAAAGACACAGAGGGAAGAGTGCACTTACAAACATTTGCAGGGGCTGTTTTAACATTAACATAAAATGACAGACGGCTGCTCTCTGGTTAATGTGGAAACCAGTCGCCCCCTACTGGCATCGACAAATACTAAAAACGAATCAGGGCAGCAATCAGGGTAAACTGTGCCTGCTGCATTGGAAAAGGAAGGTTCAGACATGTTGAGGTGATTACTGCGTCTGGTATGAAGACCTTGTTAAAGGGGAACATCCTGGCATGTTTATTATCATACATTTGGGGATTTTTCATAGATAAATTAAAGACTTTTCAGCTTAAATATGTTGTTACCTTTCCCCACAGGACAGAGATGTTGCCATGGTGTCAGCGTTTGCTGTCATAATAGCAAACAGACAATGAAGCAGTTTTTTTTTTTTTGCTGCCTTATAACGTCAAGACTTAATGACCAGCTGGGCTAAAACGACAGCATTGTCAGTGGGTTGCCTTTAATAGTATAAACACTGCAGATACAAGCAGAGACGTCATGCTGCCAACGTGGGAACACAGCGATGACCATGCCAGAAACTGCTGAGGGAGAAGAATAATTTTTCCAAATTTGAGGCCTTGAGGTAGAAGAATGACTGCACAGCGTCAATAGTTGGAGCAGGAGAAGGAGAGTATGATGTAAAAACTGCAGGGAAACACCCTGAGTATGATGGCATTTAGAATACATAAAACCATCAAGTTACACAGTTGCCCTGCCAGCTTTTGATGTTCTTTGCTTACAAGGTCCACTGCTTAAGGAGTTTGGAAATGAAGTGAAAAGATGAACGCTGCTAAAGATAATTTGAGCAGACTCTCTACCAAACCCTCACCAGGCCCATCTCACTGAAGAAAGACAGAGGTCCCCGCAAATTCCTGTAAATAAATGCCAGAATTTGGGAATTGTTTTACAAAACACTATCATGCCTGAGTTAGGATATGATCTCCGTGAGGACAAATCGAGCGATCAGAAATAGGCTGCAAATAAACACAGTCATTTTTTCCTTGTCTGGTGAAGTCATGCTCGCTGACAGTATTTACATCCCAGCAGTGGAAAGGCTCGTTCACTCCGCCGCCTCTGGCGAGCTTCTTGTTGAGGCACTGTGTTTACCAAACTCTGTGTGTCAATTGGCTCTGTGCACACTTAGACAATCTTGCACTCCTCCTCGGGAATGAGAAACAGATCTCGCTCCGGTACGTCCTTGCATCAGCAGTGATACTATAGGTATTTGTGTGTGGGAGTGTAACCTGGCTTCGTCTTTGGAGGGCCCTGTGCACCCAGCAGGTGCTCTAATTACCAGCTCTCCGTGCCCCCTCAAACCACCAGAAAGGGATCGGCCTCCGAGCCGCCGTCGACTTTGATGTGGCCCAGATCCACCACACATGTGGGGCATGAACTCACTTAACAAACGCAGCCCCTCTGCAAATGAACAGCCACAGCGTGGCAACTGCAATTTGATATTGGCATTTCCAGTAGGTGGTAGGACGGAGAGGGAAATTGGGAAGCGCAGAAGAAAGAGAGTAGGAGTTAGAATAAATAAAAAGAAGTTGGCATCTAAACCCATTCCCTTTTTTTTTTTTTTTTTTTACTAATGAGACATTGCCAATGACTTTTTTTAGGGATGGGTAAGGGTGGCGGGAAGAGGAAGGAGGGAGGACAAGAGTGCCCTCTGGCATGCACGGCTTAACCAAGGTCTATTCTGGATGGATGCACCCATGCATTTAGAGTGATCAAACACCACGAGAGGGACAGCAACTCTTTACCAGCAAACCAATCAGTGTTCTTATGCTAAAGTTCCTTTCATGCCGTTGTAATGAATCCAATAAACAGGCATTTATGTTCTGAGTCTGTCATTGGCGGGTTTATTCAGGACTTCCCTTTTGCCAAAGCCACTTTGTGGTCATAGCTGCCAGATCCAGAGTCAGCAGAAAGCCACCAGCATGACTTAATGATGCGTTTCTGTCATTAGCGCATTTTCCTTTTTCTGAGACTCCAAATGTCATCGTGGACTCGGACCGTCATAACTAAGAACTTTGCATTATGTGCCGAAAACACGATGTGTCAAAATGCCATATGGTTTCATGCATTTGCTGCAAATACAGCTACAGTCTTGAGTTATCACTGAATATGCTTTATTTAGTCATGATGTCTGTGTGCCTTGTGTGGGTAGGATGCCCAGAGGGTCATTTTGGGCAGCAGTGCAGTCAGACCTGTGAGTGTCAGAACGGAGCCAGGTGTGACCACGTCACCGGGCGATGCAGCTGCCTGCACGGCTGGACTGGAGCCGCCTGCCAGCTGCGTGAGTAACTGCTCATATCTCTGTGCATCAAACCCAGTGTGAGGGGTTTTGCATGTTTTACATCATTTCTTGCACATGATGTTTTACATAACTCCACAGCTGTCTGTTTAGAGGACTGCGATGCTGTGTTTTGCTCTTCTGTTACAGATATTCAGTTGAAAATATTCACAAATATTGTCAACAGATTGTGAAGAAACAGCAGTGTTGACATCTTATCAGAGACTAGTGTATGTATTATGTTAGAGAGATACTGAAGTTAGTCTGCTAACCAGCTAGCCATGGCCTGTCTGCCATGTGATACCAACTTCAGCAGCAACCCCTCCTTGCCTTACTGGCGAAACAAAAAACAATCCCACACCTTCTGAATTTAAGTTTTAGACTTTTAACCAACTAAGCTGAGCTTCATTACCTTGATAACTCATCAGAAAACACACTTCACTGTGTCATGAACAAAATAAAACCCACCAAATCTTTCTTGGTTTGGCTGTCAACAACTACCCCTGATTTGGTCTAAATAAATCCTTAATTCACAAAGTAAGATGGGAAAATTTTCTATCTCTACAGGATGTTTTTGGCTGTATTTCTCTAAAATAGGACTTACTTTTTTTTAATTTTGTTTTCATTTGGTATTACGAACATTTTATTTAATTTTACTCACATTTGCTCTTTTTAGTAAACTTACTATCAATGGCCATGTCTGATGTGATTTGTTTATTTTGTGTTTCCTAAACGAAAGTTACATACCCATCTAAGAAATCATGACTTTCGGGATCAGCACGATTAAAATAAATACCTGTAAGTACCTGCTGTACTCTGTTACCTGTTGCCAAACTGGCCCCCATGGGTGTCAGAGATTGTGTCACTGTTCAGGCTGCCAGGCCCAGTTGAGCTGAGCCCCCTGCAGCCGTGATGCAGTCATGCTAATCAAACAAACACTACAGCTAAGTGGAGATTAAACTTCCCAGGCTAGCAGCAACACAGATCCTTCATGTCAACACAATGTAGCTAAAGCTATTGGAGGCTGAATACACATTTTTGCAAACGGCAAGATATCCATGACATCTCGAACTAATTAGATTTTCAGCAAAATCAGGATTGGCCAAGATGGCCACTTTTTTGTAAAATAAAAAGAATAGAATTTTAAAAAAATCATATTTTCATCCATATCTCCATTAATTTAAGTCAAATCAAAACCAAGCAAAGTGCAAAAGGATGTGGAGATCATATTCATTCATGGTGACACACTGACATGTCTCCTTCAGCAAGTTCTAAGGAGTCTGAGACTGTGTGTACAGAGTAGATGAAAAAGCAGTCAAAAATATATAATTGTATCCTGTGTTCCATAAAGGTCAAAAATGGTAAAGTACATATTTAAAGTTGTGGAGCCACAGTTTGTAAAGATCTGTTAAATTCTCTGTCCTAGAATTTGTCTGTAATAATCTTACTGGCTGCATCATTTTCTATAAGCTCACCAACTCTGCACACTGTGTCTGTGTCCAGCCTGTCCTGCAGGGCAATATGGGGAAAACTGCTCTGGCCTGTGTCTGTGTCAGAACGGAGGCTCCTGTGATCGCAACACTGGCCAGTGCTCGTGCCCGCCCGGCTGGATGGGTGCCGCATGCGAGTTAGGTGAGTTTAACATTGAACTTCTGTCCTGGTCTACAAGCTGGCGTCTGGGGAAAACCTTTATGTATATATGAGTTATACAATTTCCTGAATGTAACTGGCACCTGAGGTTTCCGTTCCCTCCTTCCCAGAGTGTGAGGAAGGACGTTATGGAGAGAACTGCACCAAGACCCGCAGCTGTATTAACAGAGGGAGGTGTGACAGGGTGACTGGAGGGTGTGTGTGTCTGCCTGGTTGGATAGGAGAGCTCTGCCAGTCAGGTGACTTCCAAAAACCCCACCGTCACATTAATGCATGTTAGTACTTTTTCAGTATTTCTCTAATTTTTGACTGTCACGGTAGAGACAGAGAAGTATCTGTTTTTAATCGTAATTAGAAATAAACACTGTCACAAACAATGTTTGTGCAATTAGAGTAAGCATCATAAGTTAAAATTAAGAAAAAAAAAAACAAAAAACCTCATACTCTGACCGTTGCATGTTTCGTCTGAAGCCTGTTCCAGGGGATGGTTTGGCGAGGGCTGTGAGCAGCGTTGTGACTGCGTCCACAGCACGAGTTGCCACCACGTGACAGGCCGCTGCGAGTGTGAGCCAGGCTGGAGGGGAGCCAGGTGTGACAGACGTGAGTGCACATGCAACAGAGTGAAACTCTTGAAATAGAGGCTTTAAAGTCAAGAGTGAAGCGACACTGCATCTGTGTTGACTGCTTCCTGTGCCCAGCGCTGTGAGTGTCAGGCTGGGCTGGCCTGTCACCATGAGACGGGGAGGTGTGGGTGCCCAGCTGGACTCACAGGACCTGGCTGTTAGAAATGTAAGAATATAGAGCAAATAAAAACAAATAAAAAGATTTTCCTGGTTGGTTTGTATCTAAACAAGTGGGTGAGCGACAGTTGATAGAAACTCACCACAGCTGCATCATGGGACCGAGTTGACCAAGAGTCACTCAGTTAAAACTTCTTACAATTTCCTTCTCTTCTTGTTCCCTAGAGAAGGATTACCAGTTACTTAATTCTAGGAAGTGCACTCTTTATTTATTAGGACTGTGCCAGGCGGGAGCAAGCAGCTTCACTACTCAGCCCTTCACAACTCCTTCTGCACCTCCCTCACCGCCAACGACACCACCACCACCACCATCTCAGCTCCCTTCCTCTCCTCACACGCTCCTCAGACATCTGATAAATGTTACACACCAGTTGCCAAGTAAAACAGAAGGCATTGTTTTTGTCTCCTGAGCGGCGGATAAGGGCCTTTGGAAGGCAGACATGCATAATGACAGCAGCGTAATTGCCTCTTTAGTCTGGAGTCCTTTCTTATCTGTCCCCCACGCTGCCTGCCGCTGCCGGGCCAAGCTCTGCACTCTCACCCGAGAACATGTTCAGTTCACAGATTCATCTTGTTCGCTGTGACTGATTGTCTGTGGACTCCATTCATTATTGTGACGAGTGTTTACGTGTGCGTGCTTAAAGGGTGTGTGAAAGAATGTCCCTCTGCGTCTGTGTGGATTTGGGAACGAGGGAAAGTTGTTGGGAGTTTTTGTCGCCGGTCAATGCTAAAGGTGGTTTGTTCACAGAGTAATCAGAGGAAGGAAAGGAAAATGGTTCCCATTAAGAACCAAATCTGCTAACGTTCAAGGCCTTATCTGCTACCTTCATTTCATCGAACTCATATATCGCGTTGCGACGTGAAACTTTAACATCATGCTGTAGTTTTTTTTTAATTTTTTTATGAGCATTCAGTCTTCTTTGTGTGCAAGAATTCATTACGTGTATTAGAAAACTCTGAAAGTTACATATTAACTCCATAGTCCATCCATATGAAGTGTGATCCCTTTTCAATTTACCAGTGTAACATCAGTATCCAGAATCACTTCTCATTGCCTGTATTGGTTTCCATCCTAATATCTGAATTGAATTTTCCGAAAAAGCCATAATAGAAAGGCTGAAATAAGTCTAGTACAACCCTTATTGCTATGAATTTGGCACAGTCGTTAGTCACTTTCAGCCTATATCAAATTGGATACAGCATGTAGACAACTTAGACATTTCTTGTTCAAATTGAAGTTTTTTTATTTTTTTTATTTCTGAGTCTCATATCTGCAACAAATTCCAGAAGAAAGAAAAGGGCCATGTTTACTTCTGTGTTCCATTACTTTTTCTTTTAACAACCCTCTGTAAGAGTTTAGGACCTGAGTATGCAAATAGTTAAAGTTTTGAAAGACAATTTGTTTTCCATTTTATAGCCGTGTGTACTCATTAGTCTGGATGTCCATTTTTATGTTTGGTGCCTCATAATTTGCCACGCTTTTTTCAGCCGGGGACTGCATTCAGGTCAGCCTACCAGCACTCTTTCACTCCGAAGGAGTGGAGCACAGATGGTTTTTGGCATCGCCCTGCTGAAATAAGCAGGGTCGTCCCAGAAAAAGACGTCTGTACCTTTCAGCATTAATGGTGCCGTCACAGATGTGTCAGTTACCCTCTGTGGGCACTGACATACCCCCAGATGCGATGGCAACAGTTTGGATGGTCCTCTTTAGCTTGAAGTACATGAAAAACATGGATTCGTTAGCAAAAAGACACTTTTCAACATTGTGTCAGTTTATCTCTGATGAGCTTGGGAAGTCAGAGATGTTTCTCGATGTTGTTGATTAATGGCTTATTTCAGTGCCACCTGAGGGATCACAGCTCACAAGAATTCAGTGTTGGTTTTCATCCTTGCTCCTTATATACAGAGATTTCTGTAGATGGTAAAATCCCCAAATTCCCAGCAATTGTACATTGTTGACTTGTTGGACTATTTGCCGGTGCAGTTTTTGACAACCTCTTTATCTGCGAAATGTCCCAATAAGCATATATTTAAAATAATAAATCAAATTGATGGGATATAAAATTTATGTCATTATGTCATGTCATTATTAAGTCGAATTTCAAAAAATCATCATAATGTTTTTTAATATTAGAATATTATCGACCAAAAACCCTTGGTGGTACAAATCTTGGGCCTGCTTTTTGCTGCTGACTTGTACATTTGTTCCTGCATGTTCCATCTTAGCCTGTCCTGCTGGCATGTTTGGGCAACCAGCCATGCCAATGTTCAGGAGACCAGGGCCAGTGCCATCCTGTGACGGGGAAGTGTAGCTGCTTACCTGGTTACTATGGGGCTCATTGTGAGCTGCGGACTTACATAGACAAATTTTTGTTCACATGTCTTTTTTTATTGTTGATATATTAAGTTGCTAGTTTTACTTTTTTTTGTAAGGATTATATTTTTTATGGACTTCAACCCTTTTCTTTATTACAACTGTATAGTCTTTTCCTATACGCGTACACTCCCAGAAAAAGAATCAAAACATTGCTATGTTTTGTCTGCAGGGTGCCGAGCTGGGACTTTTGGGCCAAACTGCAACTCCAGATGCAGCTGCCTCAACGGTGGTCGCTGTGACTTCAGGAGTGGGGCTTGCTACTGCCCTCCTGGCTTCATTGGAGCTGACTGCAGCTCAAGTGGGTCCTCCCACCTTTTAGTAGTCCATAGAACAAAACTCTTTTCTCAATCAGTTTCGAAGCTGTTGGTCAATTCATCATCATTATGTTTTTTATATGGAAAAGTATGGTCAGCCCCAGCTGAAGCAACCTTTGAGGCTTATGACAGAGTGATATTCATCTTCTTTGGTGTGAATGAGGACTTTTTATATGTCTGCAGGTTGTCTGAACGGATACTATGGGAAGGATTGTGCTAAGCTGTGCTCCTGTGGGGAGGGAGGCCGGTGCCACCCCGCAACTGGGAAGTGTAACTGTGCCCCTGGTAGGATAGGACAGTCCTGCCAACAAGGTAAAAATTCTTTGATTTGGAGCTTGTGATGCAGATCTGTGTCACCCTAGACCTTTCTGATTCTAAAATCACTGAATATTTGCTGCCTTAGTGCATTATTGTGCATATAGAGCATTTTTTTTTTTTTTTGCAATCAGTTGGATCAAAGAAATGTATTCGCAACATTTAAAATGTGCAAAGCTAATAATTAGTAAAAATATGTAAATTAAATAAAAAACAAAATCAACACAAATATTACAACACTGCTAACGACAAATGCAGCTTGGTTGAAAGCAGTCCTGCATATTGGCAACAAAATGATTTGAGGTAGGAAAAGAATTGTCTGTCAAATTGAATGTCAAAATTTTAAGATTAAGATTACAGATGTCAAACATTGAGTCCTTCTCTCTAAATCAGACATGCATCAGTGGGAACTGCTGGCCCTGACGACTTCTTTACAAATCGGAGGCCAAACAACCACTAAAATTAGGGAGTATTTTTCACTGTATATTTAAGTGACAAATTCTCCACTTCCTCACTACAAGCAAGGCCTCTGATGATCACAGGACTGTTCTTCAGTCGATTTTCTCGTAATCTCTTACTTTATCAGCAATTCAGCTGGATTGCAAGTGGGGATTTCCATCGCAGCCTGAGTTAAATGTTCTTTTCTTCAGCCTCCTGCATGTGCCCTGACACACCAGCGCTTAGGTTCCTCTTGTTGAATGTTTACGGAACCTATAAGTAGCTCCTTCTACATGTTCCATGTCGCTGGATTTTGGCAAGGAAGCAAATAAATAAACAGGAAAATCAAAAGACTCCTTACTTATTGTTTTCCCAATTTAAATACCCCTGATTTAGCCATGATTATTCTTTTATATCAGTGCCAAATTAGACTACTTTCCCATCTCTCTAATGAACTGTTGCTTAAATAAACATGAGTGCGGTTAGCGAAATCTTGTATGTGTGTGTCTTAGAGATAGACGCTGCACAGAGGTTCTTTGCTTGTTCTGATCTTCCCTTAATGTTTGTTACAGAGTGTCCTAGGGGGCGCTACAGCCTGCAGTGCAGAAGCACATGCCTCTGTCAGAACGGTGGTCTCTGTGCCCCCGCTGACGGCTCCTGCAAGTGTGGACTGGGCTGGACTGGAATCCACTGTGACACAGGTACAGCTGCAGAAAACTCACTTTCTGCAATAAGATGATTCACTTTAACTGGCAGCTTTTTACAAGACTCTAATGGTATTTCCGTTTTCTTTAACAAATCATAGTAAAAAGCAATCAAGCATTGTGAGTCACCATCATAGGGGAGTTAATGTATGCAATACATCGGCTTCAAACTATGATATGTGTGTGTGTGTGTGTGTGTGTGTGTGTGTGTGTGTGTGTATGTAGCTTGTTCGCAGGGAAAATATGGCTTCGATTGTGCACAAGACTGTCCATGCCTCAACAACGCAACCTGTGACCGTGTCACTGGCGCCTGCAGATGTACTGCTGGATACTATGGCCACGCTTGTCAGCACAGTATGCAAACAATCACTTAAGTCAAAAACAAACTTACACCCATGTAACAGCTCCCCTATTTTAAAAGGTCACTGTAACTTACGCTTTGTCTCAGCATACCATGAAACAGCGTGTCTTGTGTGTCTCTTAGGATGCTCCCCTGGGTTCTTTGGGGTAAACTGTGCCCGTACGTGTGACTGTAAAATGGGGAAGACATGTGACCATGAGACAGGCCAGTGTGTGTGTCCGCCAGGTTACAATGGCCCACAATGCCAAAGACGTGAGTATATTAAACACTGACTTGCTGACTGATTGACATGCTACATTTTAACAGCAGCTCAAAGGCAGAAACACTATTTGGCACACATATTCACAAGTTTGTTCACATAAGCAGCGACCTGCGTGGCCAGCTGCAGCAGGACCTGAGCAGATATGAGCATACATGAATAAGAGCATTTTCAAAAGAGTGAGTGTGTGTGTGTGTGTGTGTGTGTGTGTGTGTGTGTGTGTGTGTGTGTGTGTTCTGGCAGGCAAACAGGCAGACAGTCTGGCAGGTAGGTGGGCAGGCGGGCATGCTGGTTATTTGATGAGAGAGAGGTGTTTCCCGACTGCTTAATGCATTCCTGTTACATCCCTTCGCCCTCCCGCCTGCTCTCGGGGCTCTCGGCCACAGTGTGAGCGCCTAAATGGCCACTTCAGTCCCAGCAGGTGGTATGACTGAGCAATGCAGTGTAGCTGTAAGGCAGAGACAAACCTGGGTGAATGTGTATGTATCTGCTGTTATCACTAAATATATTTGTAACTGTGAGCAAACCTTATTTTTTCCAACCATAGCAACTTGTTTGTCAGTGTTTGTGTAATTGTTCCTTGGCCTCATTGAAAGGTTTGTAATTCAAAGCCATTTATTCTAGGTGAGAATATTTTACCCATTTCCACTGTATCAAGTTATGTATTTAGACATGCAGAAAAAAACAATGCCGTGTCCTCGAAAATGTATAGTGAACTTTTCAAACCTCAAATCCAGACTTATCTCATTACAGTAATATCAGGTTTCATGGATGAGGTAACGTCTAACTAATAGCAGTGCAAGAATATGCAACATTCAATCACAATGCTGCAACTCCGACAACTGGTCAAAACAACACTACTATATTTTTTCACTTGTGGCATCTGATTCTAGTTTATGTTACAGCTTGCTCTTGTAACGGTTGCATGGCAGTCAGGGATGAGGTGGAGTTGTTGAATTTACTTGTATTTATTCCTTGGAAAAATTGAACATTGCCTTCAGGCTGTGGTGTACACGTATACAGCATCGGATCCAAAGCATACCGCTTCTCTGATCGGGTAGGGAAACAACACGGGAGTACACGCAGCAGATCTGCAGTACACCATATGGCCAAACCTGGCTCCCAATCACATTTATAAAACAAGACTGCTTTATTTTGGCGAAAATCACATATATCAGTAGAATACATTTTCAACTCTGTTACACCCACCTCCTCTGAATTTTGCCAAAATCTACAAATTAGCAAGGCCTGCACAGTATTCCTGAAGGCAAGTACACCTGTCAACACTAGACAAAGGGTCACCAATTACAGGACAGCCAACTATGAAGGTATCCAATATGGGTGGAAGAAGTGGAAGAAAAGCCGCACAAACACTCCAACCAACCACTGACAGTAGGGTGCCTTATACACCCCACAATACCCCTTCACAGTGCAAAAGAAAAAGAATTCTTAAAACTAACCAAACATGGTTTAACCACATTACTGAAATGTGTGTCAACATGACCTCAATTCTACAGTCTAACCATGAAAGACTGGAAACACTGACCTGCAAACAGACTGGAAGAGATGGACGTGTGTGTGCATAAATGGTCTCTGCATCAGAAATATCTTCGCACTGGAAGGACGAATTAAGACCCATACTGTCTCCCCCTGAATATGGGTCAACTAGTTTCCCTTAGACTGAGTGGAAAACTTGGTGGGGCAAACAGTCTTTGTGTGACCCGGGCAAAACATCCAAAACACAGCTTCTCTGACATGCAGTGAGTGACGGTGGAGTGTTTAAAGGTCATTGCAGACACGACAGGCCCGCTCACGATTACCACTCTGGAATCTTCCCCCACGGGGAGCGCTACTACACTGTTGCACTCTACCCATCATCTGCTCTAACACTGACATCATGCGAGAGAGAATCCTTTCTTCAGCCTCTTGAGTGTTCTGTAAAACAGCTGGCATAGAGGGGCCAGACGGAGAGCCTGGGGTTTGAGGTGGCTCTGAGTCAGGACACTGACAGAGGGGGAACATTGTGCGTGCCTCACTGGACTAGGCACTGGGGCAGAGGTTACAGCAGTGCACTGACTGTGACATTGCTCAGGCGAAGGCTGACTGTACGCCGCTGGGCTGGACTGGCTGGCTAGGGTGGCGGTATGGCTCTTTACATCTCTGTGTGCTCTGCCAGAGGCTCGCCACTCTCTCTGACAGTCATCAATCCTCAACTGTACGTCGCGTGTGCTCCATTCACGAATAGGCTTACACTTAAAGATAGAGGAAAGCTCAGGATCGGGGAAATGCTTGACAAACATGCGCGCTATCTCCGCATCTGAGTTATCCATCTGCCTGACTTGTCTGCGGAGGCCTTCATCATCAAGGTGCTCTGTTTATTCTCAGCCAATAATCACCTGGGCCCTTGCCAGGTCGGGGTATGGTGGAGTAAAAATCCGCAAGTGGGAGACATGATGATGTATCACCGAAGTACTGAAGGAGAATGTCAAAAATGATGTTGGGGTTCAGAGTCACCAATCACATTTATAAAACAAGACTGCTTTATTGTGGTGAAAATCACATATATCAGTAGAATACATTTTCAACTCTGTTCACTTTTTTCAAGCCCACAATAGCAAAAAACATTCACATCAAACCGTTACGTCTACATATATACTATATGTACACAATTTAGAAATTTTTTTTTTGTAAATTTAACCGAGACACATTTACATTAATGGTTAAATATGGATATTATTTATACGTATAAATAAAATATTGTGAATTCTGCATTGAAGTGCATACTTTTATTCAGCAATAGTCCTTATTTTTCCTCTTTGAGTTTTTGTTTTGTTTTTTTTCCTCAAAGAAATGTTTTATGTTATGATAATGGTCATTTAGTTTAAGTTTCAGCTGGATTCTGAAACATCTAAATTATTAAGAAGTCCCTAGGCCAGCTCTTCTTCGTCCCCCGCTATATTGCACACTGTAAGCAACATTTACTCATTATTGTCTCCTGTGGCATAAGTGGTATTACAAGAAAGGACAGGCTGCAGCTAGTCAGTTAACATGCTAATTCCAGTGGCTATCACTAAAATACAATCTTGGGCACACAATCACGATAATTACTTCTTCCTATTATGGTGATAACGGTAGTTAATTTTTTTGAACATTTCAAATTGAAATTTTGGTCAAATCTTACTGATTGCCTGTTTGAGATGTAGAATGTAAATGTCCAGACAAAGACAAGAATAAAGCTCTGGCATATGTCATAGTCACTACAGGTGCTTTCTCCTTTTGCTTGTGGGAGTATGTTTGGAAAGCGGTTATGTAATTGATAAAGACATCGGCTGAAACAAAACTTGTGTGTCCTGGCTTGTTTTCAGGTTGTGAAGCTGGCAGGTTTGGACTGAGCTGTGGACAATCATGTGACTGTGTTGGTGAGGCCCCATGTGAACCCTCGACTGGACGGTGCCTCTGTCCGCCAGGACGAACAGGGCAGAAGTGTGAAAGAGGTAGGTGCTTGCTTGTGTAGGATCTCACTCAACCAGGTTGGGGTAGTCTTAAGTGCTTCAGTTGAAGGCATCTGGACTTGAAGGGATGTGGTTTTGAAGATGTTTCACTTCTCAATCGAAAGGCTTCTTCAGTTCTAAACATTGGTGGGAAATCCACAGTATTTAACCTCTGGTAGGATCGTTACACCTTGGAGGTGGTCACCTGAGTTGTTGACCCTCTCTGTGTATGCACATCATGGTCACAAGTAAGGTGTAGTTCATTAATGAGTCCCTTTGAGGTGTGACTCATTCATGACCACCCTCACATTCATGTGTGTTGTTATGGTCACATGACTCCAGGTGTGACTCATTAATGAGTTGTTGTCCTGCTCTGCCATCATGTGAGTTGTCAGGGTAACTTGAGGCAAGTTTTGAAGGACGTTTAAAACGTCTGGGAAGGGATGTCAGGACCGCATTATAAGTGGATGATAATCAGTTTCTAAGACCACCACCCCTATTTAATGAGGGTCTTTCTATTTTGACAGAGATGGCCTCCTTCACTCATCCCTCAAACCATTTGTCTTCTCTGTCAGGGATATGTATGTTATTGTCTTCAAATGAGAATCTCTTGTCCTTCATATGTAAATGCACAGCTGAATCTTGTCCTGATGAGCTGGCTCTTCTGTGTTGTGCCATGTGCCTGTGGACCGGTTGTTTATGTTTAGTCTCCCCAATGTACATGGTCTGAACACTCCTCACTGCATTGGACAGCATACACAACATTGCTCCACTCGTATTTAGGTATTTTGTCCTTAGGATAAATCAGTCTTTGTCTGAGGTTGTTGCTGGGTTTGAAGTGCTCTCTTGAAGACTGGTTCATCCTAGAGACTAAACAAGAGAAAAGACAGATGGTTTGAGAGAGGAGTGAAGGAAGCCATCTACGTCAAAATGGAAAGACCCTCATTAAACAGGGGTGGTGGTCTAAAACACCAATTAACAGCCACTTACAATGTAGTCCTGACATCCCTTCCCTGGCGTTTTAAACTTCCTTCGGAACTTCCCTCACGTGATCCTAATGACTCACATGATGGCAGAGCAGGACAACGACTCATTAATGAGTCACAACTGGAATTCATGTGACCATAACAATGTGAGGGGGGTCATCAATGATTCATTCATCAAAAAAGCTCATTAATGAACTACACTTAAAACTGTGGACACACTACAAGATTTTTTGCCAGATTTTACTCATGATTCCCAGTTGGCCAAAATCTGCACCAGTCTGCACTAGTTGTGGACAGTCGCCATGGCTAGTTGACACAAAAATCTGTTAGGGTGTGAGGGGTAAAGACGCAAATCTGCAAATGTGTGAGGGGAACACATCCAACCCAACCTTAGCAGCAGTCAATCAAACATATTTGAATTTTTAAAGCCAGATGTGGACACAATCGGGTTGTGTGAACCGATTACCGACCCAACTGCAAACATGTGTTTCCATCAGCCAAAGAAAAAGAGAGGATGGCAAACAGGGAATAGCATCAGGAAACAACGTGAAGTAACGGGAATATCAAAACAATAATGGCGAACAGTGCAAGAGGGAGTGTTGCGACAAAGTGAACCTATCGCCCTCGCCAGAGATTGCGTGAAAGTTTGGTGCGATCAGTTGGCTTTAGTTGGTTTGAAAAATCATGTAGTCTGTGATCCATCATCAGTCGCAGTTGTTGAGTGTGCGATCCCCAGTCTTTCAGTCATCGTACAAAAATCTGCTGAAACCAGTCAGTTAGTGTGTATTCCTAGTCTTTTCAAAATCTGTAAAGACTGTCAAAGTTGTGTAGTGTGTCTCCAGCCTTTCTTTTGACCCTAACGTGCACAAACAGAGAGGGTCAGTGACTCAGGTGACCACTGGGGATTCCCCACCAATGTTTAAAACTGAAGAAGCCTTTCATCTTCAAAACCAAAAAGAAGTCCAGCTGCCTTCAACTAAGATAGGTGCTTGTATAAGAAAAATCAGAAATCTATGTTTCACTTTTTATTTAGCAAATTAAATCTCTCCTTCACTTCCACTCTGTCTTGGTTTTTTGTATCTCAGAATGCGCTGCAGACCGCTTTGGCCCCAGCTGCTCACTGCCATGCCAGTGTTCCCACAGGGCCCACTGTGATGGGTTGAATGGTCGATGTATGTACCCACTCACCTGACTGGGCCCCACCTGTAGTGACGGTAAACGAATCTCCCATTGACATCCCTCCACACACACACGCACACACACACACATATATCCTCACATGATAGTTTTGTCAAGCTAAAGCAAAATAGACACACACAGAGTCATGTGCTGTAAAGCTGAAGCAGCTTTAGTGAAGTACTGTGTCATGAACAGCGGGAGACTGAGCCCCATCACTCTGGGTGTCACCCTGTCTCTCTCAATAGCTGCTCCTGTCTCCTGACGGTTAATGTAATCTGCACTCAGCATGGAGCCACACTGGAAGCTGTCTTCGTTTTACCTCCTCAAAGCTGAGCACACGGGAGACTGCGTACCATTTGCTCCTCCAAAAAAAACCTGAAAAATTTGCTTTTAATTTTCAAATAGTGCTGATGTCCTCTTGCGTTTTTTTTTTTTCTTGCTTTCTCTTCTCCGCAGCGCTCCACCAAACCCCAGGACAGCTGAACTTTTCTGTATCCCAAAGAAATAGGAGAACGGGCAGCAAAACCACATAACCAGAGCAGAGTTGCAAAGTGACTGAATGTTCAAAAGCATGACCCGGCGCTGTGAAGCATTACTCAGACCATCTTGGCGAAGATGATGTTTGTGTGAGACTGGTACTCAGCTGTTGTAAGCTGCACTCCATCAGTGAGCCTGGAGCTTGTGATAGTCACCAATTGATTGTGAAGGACCCTCAAAGGACTTTGTACCCGCTCCAGAATATGTAGGATTACACATGCTCTCAGCACAATTGCCTGCATTACATTTAGGAATACTGCTGATTAGTGGTGGTTCATTTGCTTTCCAGTTTGAAATTTAATGAACTTTAAAGGGTCTTGTTTCTTTTTAAATGGACATTTGGCTGAAGTATAGTGACTGGAGAGGCTTTGCAGCAACTACCAACATGTAGTGTTTGCTAGGTGTGTTGATGGTGAGCATAACAAATGGTCTGGGTGTAGTTTTAATGAATGTGACAAAAAAAGATCCAGATCTGCATTAGAATTTAATTTGGTTTTCTTGATGCATTCTTCCATCAAGTTTTTATGAAATCCATCCAGTAGATTTTGCATAAACCAGCCAACCGACACGGGTAAAAGGTTAACCTCCATGATAGAGGTGAAAATGGTCCAATAAAAGCCAACAAAGGGATATTTCAAGAAATAAGCAGCTTTATGTCCCCTCAAGAGATCAGTTCTTTTGTTATATAAATTACATTATCTCCTTCTCCACATGTAAAAAATCCATAAACAAAGATGCTACGTTTGTGAGGCTAAACGGAATTAAAAAATCTGTCCTTATCACTTTCTCCGAGCAGCCACGTCATTAAAACCACTCACAAGTGAAGCAAAAACAATGATCATCTAGTTACAATAAAATGTCCTATTGGGAAACTTTTGTAAAATGACAAAGAGATCAATTGGGGCTTTGACTTGGTCTCCAAACTCTTCAGATCTCAAATGAGCCTTCATGGGATGTGATGAAACAGAGGATCCACCCCCAACCTCACCAGACCCAGGATCCACTGCTGATGTCCTGGTCCCAGGTACCACAGGAAACCCTCAGAATTCCCCTGTAAATTTCCTGACCAGTCAGAGCTGTTTTGGCAGCATGACTGGGACCAATACACTATCAGGCGGTTGGTTTTGATGGTATGTGGCAGACAGATGCATGCGCACTAAAGAAGGTTTCATGTCTACTACCTTTAGGGTATCAGCTTCTCCAGTCACACAATTCAGTTATTTCAACTTCTATAGATTTTTCTATCTTTGATTTAATGCAAAATGAAATTGTCTCACTAACACAGCAAACCCATATGTTGTGTGGTGTACTGTACTTCTAAAAGAGCTGGCCCATCTGTGTTCGTATTTAATTTTTAGCTTTAAGGGGACTGCTATTTATACTGTTGTAGTCATTTTTAAATGATGCCCACCTTTGTACTAGTGTACATGTTTAATTCAGATCTGAGGTAAGTGTAAAGGAACTTCTATTCCTTCAGCAGGTGAATTTGAATCTACCCAGTAGAGACAATTAAATGGAGGCAAACAAATGAGGCAACAAGAGGACAAGAAACAAAACTCATTTTTTGAATTGCGGCAGAGTGTTTTGTATCCAGGCAAATCAAACACACACATTCGTACTCTCCATCAAACCTAATTTGTTCATTGGTTTACAGATTATTCTAAGTTGCCCTCTTCTCGTGCTGGTACCATCTTTCACCTTTTGAATTGCCCAAATCCTTTTTTTTTTTCCAATTGATTTTGTGACTACTGTCTCATTTCAAAATGATTCATTGATTCATGGTATCAAAAAATGCATTACCAACTGCATTCTCACCGTTTTTCATATTTCATTTGCTTATATTTTAGTGCAGCGAGCTGCACTAGTCACCAAATGTTGCAGGGAAAGCTTGCATGTGTTGCACTTCTCTTGTTGAGAAAAGAAAAAAAGGAAAATGGCTGTTAATACTTGTAAGTACAATACATTACACATTTCTTTGGCCATAAGATAAAAGAAGAGACACTCCTGCTGCTGCTGTTATTCACGGTATATGTGTGTGTGCGAAACCTTTTGTTGTATTCTCAGGTCAGTGACAGTTATATCAGTCATCACCTGCTGTGCTCATTTTCTAACATTCGCATGTCAGTGGTGCTATGTTAAATTTTGTTTTTAAAAAAAATGAACTTTAGCCATCTGCAGTTGTTTTCTTAATTTGTCTATGTGTCAACCGCTGGATGATTCTGGACTAAAAAACAAAGAAAAGGAACCATGATCTGAATAAAAAACAACATGTAACATCTGCTTTTAACCATCTGCAGTTAAGTTGTGTGTGTTGATCTGAGTGCTGTGAGTATGACCCTGTATTGATTTCTATGGTCGGAGGGTGCAGGGGAAAAAACAAATTATGGGAGTAGAAAGGGGGGTGGGGTTCCAGCTGTCATAGAGAGCAATGGGATTGTGCGGGTATGGACATGTCAGAGTGTGTGTTTTTGCGCCAGGCTACTACCAGGCATCCCTCATCAGCCAGAGAAGGGTCAAACATCGAAGCCATGCCTGCCTCTGACAGACAGTGGTCTAAAGTGGGTGGGGGAGGCCCAGGAGGAGGTTACACTGGTGATGTAAGGTGAGTGTATGTGTGCCTGAGGCATTTTAAAGTGCGCTAGAGTGTTTTCTCTTCCACCAGCTAAAGGCGTCTTTGGTCTGGCTAAGGCAGGCAGGTGCCCCATATCCAGCATCCCCTAAGGTGAGTGATGGGTGAGCGGGTCCGCCAGTGGAGGACAGAGACCTCCCCCACCCATTCTCTGGTGTGGCTGATGGATGATGAGGGGAGCTTGCCTTGTGTTGTGACAAGCAGCAGATGTTCTCCAATAATGTTTATCGGCCAGGCCTTCATCTCCACATGACACACACCTGTTTCCAGTCAAACAGGCCCGGAGAAGGCATCCATCCATACAGCTCTGGGTGGCCGCTGCACCACTGGATCAGCCCTCCAGACTCAATGCATGGTGCTTCAGCAGGGCTGTATGATGAAAAGTAGTAAGGGGAAGAGGAACCTTCATTAGAAGCCAAACTTACCACGCTGTATCACATTGTACGGCAACGTTTGGGTTTTACGATACTCCTAGGGAAAAGAGCTGACTCAGACATCATTTGGTTTTCTTGAAAAGATCTCAACCCTTTAAAAGCCACTTTTGTTTTATGATAGGCACAGGAACAAAGATGGTCTTTGTGCTGTTGGAAGAAAGAAATGGTCCAGTGTTTGTGCGCATGTCGGCTTATCAGCGGTGAGGGAGGGAGAGCCAAGGGTGCAGGAAACTGGCAATGAAATAGCCCGTAAAAGGTAAGATCGCATCATGGGTACTTTTTCGCTGTAATTAGGCGTAGGCCACACCAGCAAGTAGAGATCCTATCGACGTCTCAGAGATAATTTTGGCCCCTCTGCATTGAACCACGTCTCCCAGGAGGTCACTGTGTTTTGAACTCCAGCTGACAAAGCTGTCGGCTCAGATAAAAGATTGAGGAGGGGGGAATCATCTCAACACGTCCTGCACTATTTGTTCGGTTGTTGACTAGAAAAATAAATGTTAAAAGCAGCAAAAGATGTGTATCAAGGAACTCTCCCACACTCTGAGATGAGTCAGCAGAAATTGTTCAACAACTTGTTCCGAGCAGAAACTACATGGATATATGTTAATTTGAAACACCCACTTTACAAGTAAACATGTGTATTACAATGTCTTCACCACTGGGTGGTGCTCAACATGGAACAAATCCTGGAACCAGTGACCAGACATTGAAATTCAAGTGGATGCACATAGTCTAACCGACATAAAGTTTATTTCTTCAGGTTGTCTGATACTGAAGAATATTTTTGAGATTTGAATTATTTCAGCAACAACAAAGTCTGTATCTGCACCCCCTTCTCTAAATGTGGAGCTGAGGGCCCTGACGAACTTCTCCTTGATCTACACAACAAGCTAAAGATGATTTTAAGGCTCCAAGTGGTTCTTCAACCACGCCTCTCCTGATTAGACTCGTCATATTAAAACCATGTGCTGTGCTCCGACCCTGTCTGTTCTATGGAACTGTGCCGAGTGTCCATCAATAACATTAATGACCCGTAGCCTCCACAGAGAAAAACAAACAGTGCAACGAAACCACAGGCTTGTAAGCTCGGCTGCTTTCTAAGAGGTCGGGGGAAAGAAAAGACGATAAGGAGAAAGGGTGAAGAAGCAGGTGAAGGAGGGACAAACCTGGATTTATTTGCCCTGCACAAATGTCCACACACAGGTTTCAAAGCTATCCTTATTAAGACATTCCATGGGATTCTATTCAAATAGAGTCTGTTGCTAACACTAGATATGACATTTTGCCACTGATAAGTTAGCATTTTTGCCAGAAAAGGTCCCCAATAGCTAACAAAAATGCATACACACACATATTTGGGTGAGGTTTCATACGGAGGAGGTGCTATGATGGTTGTAAACACAACAAAAACTTGATGTGAGAATTAGTGGAACCCCCCTAATCCTCCCAAACACATTTCCTCACTTGTGCCAACTGTTAGCAAACACAACTCCCCATCCTATACACTCCCTCACCCCTCCGTGCCTCCCTCTCTGAAAAAATGTTTCCCCTGGGGTCTGAGGCAGCATGGGTGCCAAAGCAATCAGTGTGAGAGCTGCCAGCTGCAGTGGCCCTCTCTCAAGGGGCGTGATGTATGTTCCAGTGAGGGTAGCAGGGCAGTTACATGCCACACTGGCCTGGCGATATGAGCGGATGGCAAAGGGAGGGGAAAAGAGGGTTATGGGGTGAGGAGGGGAGGAAAAAGATAGAGGATGGAGGCTGAATGGGAGCTATAGTGATGCCTGATGGATTGTGAGGCTTTGCCAGCCGCCCCATTAACTGAGTGGCTCCGAGTCCCAGGAAGCATTGCCCATAGCTGGCCCAACCATCCATATGTGGACAGGAGGAGCAGAGCAGCTAGGCATCGAGCCCCTCTGAAACACATACTTTACTTGCTGAGCTCTTTAAACACACACACCTCATCCTGGGCCTTGCCAGTCACACTTCAGCACACAGTGAGCCCTTTATGAGAAGCTGTGGGTTAATGACGGCAATAACTCGTCCCAGCCATGTTGATTAAGTGTGAGAGAGTACATGGGCGACACTGGCATGTGCAAATCAACTCAGATCAAACCAGCGAACGAGCAGCACTTGAATGTCACATTGCCAAATTCTGCATGTGTGCCATCCTCGATGCACTCTGCTGCCCGCAAATGGCATTATACACACTACTGTCTTCATGACATGATGTGACTTTGGACTTGATGGTGGTGATGTTTTTGACCTTGTTAACATGTCCATATGTTGCTTTTTTATGTACGATGACACTCATCATGATCCAAAAAGGCAGTTAACGTTTTATTTGGACTGTCTCCAAAAAATAAATTCTAACAGCCAGGGTCTTCTTCTCAGCGGAAAACCTAAGGAACCAATGCTGACCAACTGCGGGGTTGGGGCTCAGCATTGTAGAAAGGAAACTTACCATTTTGATGTAATAACTTGTAGCTGACCTTGAATTACTCCAGCGGCAGAACTTGTCGCTGTGCAGTGTATAGTACACTAGTTCAAAAGAAGCTGACAACGCAAAGAGACCCCAGCTCACTCCGACTGCAGGCAAGGGGCGTAGCAGTGAGTGAAGAAATGGTGTTTCCACATCCCTAACACCCAAGCCATGTCAAGACCACAAAGGGATTTTTTTCATGAAAACAATTGAAAGTGTATTATTTTGTATAACAGTTTTTAAAGAATTTAATCAATGGCTGCTGCAGGACAACATTCAGGGCTTTTCCTGTCAAATCTTGCTTCTCTCTAGCACAAATTATATTAATAAAAAATGTTGGAAGTAATGTAAAAGTAACATAATTAAATTATTATTACTGAAAGCTGGTTATTGTGTTTTTGTAAACACTTTGTCTACACCTGTCAAAAAAACCCCAATTGATTTGCTGATCTTCTGTAGAAGTGTTTGGGTCTGTGTGGTGATGATGGAGAGGCAAAGTTTTTCCATGTGGAGAAAATATCCACACTAATAACAGGAATGTTTTAATAAAATATCACTATCAAAACAACATCATCACTACCACCACTGCAGATGATTGTTCTTTGACTGAAACCAATGGCAACATTTTAAAGTAGACATTTACAATGAAATTTTGGATACTTGTAATAGAAACATATTACTTTTTGGTGGACGTAATCATTAAAGTATTGTAGTTCTTTTTAAGTAGTACCTGTAATTGCTAGTTTCGGTAACAAAAACAGAGTCATTCACTTTAACAATAGTGGTTAAAGCTGCAATAAACATTTCGTTAACTATGTGTAATAAGAGAGAGGCAACTTTTATTAATAGAACCACTAAGAATTTACACCCAACTCTACAGCTTCTCAGATCTCTGGAGTTTTATAGCATCTTTCAGGCAATTGTTTTGGTTTTCCATCCTGCTACATTACTGTTCTGATATGTCTGTAGCCATTTTTCTACGATGAAGCTCTAGAAAACCTGCTGTACTTTACCAGCAAGCGTTAGACAATGTCAGTGAACAGTAGTCTGTGAGCAGTAAAGAATTTTTCAGTTGAGATACCTGATATCATGCAGAGCAGAAATGGGACTCCGGACAAGCTAGACTTTACATACATCTGATTGTTTTGTTTGGCTATAATTCTCTCACGTCTTTTTCTTGGTTGACCAGCATACTTTGCTCACCTTCGAGGCTCTGAAGAGAATAAGTTTTTAGTTTTGATTATTTAAAAACAGCAATTAAATGTCATTCAGAGCTCTGGTGTTTTTTGCTGCCTTGGTTGAAGTGTTCAGGCTTCTAAAACAAGAAGCAATCAATGTGCCACTGTGTACTGAGCAGCAAGCACAAACAACGGTGTAGTTTTTTTTTAGCACCTGCCATTAGCCAGCAGTAATAGTTAGCGCTGGTAAATTGCTTGTATAGGCCTCTCTCACATTTCTTTTTTAACTGGAAAAATTCTCCCTGAAAATTTTGTCAGACGCAATTCACCCACTATGTCATCTTCACATTAGCCACTATTCTTCTCGGTTCCCTCAGTTTAGCATTATTGCAGCACTGCATTTGACAGCACTGGGGGCTTTCTAGCAGGCCCTGGGTATGTTCCAATCACGACAACTCAAATTTTGTTCAGTTAATTTTGTTGTCACTCCATATTTATGCCAAGTATACTTTCTGTTAGCAGAGCCTGCAGCCAAGGATAGGGCAGAGATTCATGGCTAAAAGAAGCACAGGTCGTTCAAAATAATGAATTTTATGCAATGCTAAAACTTAACTCAAACCAAAATGATTTTTACAATCAAATATATATTTTCATTTTAAATAAAAACATTTCCCAAAAAAGGTAGAACAGGCAGAAAAGGCCCTGACAGACCTTGATTGAGTAAATCCATCTTATTTGATGTGTTGTTGCTAAATTTCTTGATGTAATGTTAAGTAGCTAGCTGTTTGTGTTAGTGTTAGAATGACTCAACTTAGTTTTCCCACTGCACGAGAGTGGCATGTTTCTCTCTGGCAGCAGTTTTCTCTTCTGTCCCTGAAGCTCTCAACACAACAGCAGGTGGTGTCCAATCAAACCCCCCCCACAATCAAAGCAGCCTAGAAGCTGGAGCCTGGCTCCAAAGCACTAGTGTTAGTTTGTAATCCCTGTATTTGTAAATGTACAACCTCTGAATGTGTCAGTGTAATAAATGTAAGTTTAACAATTTATTGTAGGCTCTGGATTAACACAAATTTTTGTGTAAAGCGAAGCCGTTGAATGAAAGTGCCTTAAATGAGTCCACGATAGTACAGGTGTTAAGAGTCGGAACCGTTATAACTGCCACTCCATTACAGCCAGGGCCTACGCCGTCACAAGCATCAGCAGCTGACCTCATCAAAGCTGGACGACCCATGCTGACCTCATCAACACTGCATGACCTCCTGTGACCTCATCAAAGCTGGACGCCCCATGGAGCCCTGAGTGCTGACGAAAGGCCCTAAGAAAACACCCCATCCATTAGGGTGCCAGGAGCACTGTAAATGCTGGGTGTCAACGCCAGCCATCCTCACTGTCATGCCCAATTCTCCAACCCCCCCAC
>KV751316.1:616859-627892 GCA_001698575.1 Mola mola | reverse complement strand
GGAAAGCCAAATGGCAACACTCAAGCCAAGAGCAAATATAATCTTTCAAAAAAAGTCTGTTTTAATGAAAAGGCCTATAAAACCTTAATTGAAATGAAGTGCCTTTGTGGCTTGGCTTTGGTAGACACAATCAGAAAGACAGTTGATAACATTTTGAACACATGTGGCAAAAAAAAGGAAGATTGCCTGATTCCTTTGATTTTGCATGTGTTTCTTCTCTTGAAGCGGAGCTACATGAAGAAACTTGAAACAGTATCTGAGTACTTTTCAATTGATTAAAATCACTCTGAGTTTAGTTTGTGGATCGTAATGTGAGCGTAGAATAAAAGTTTGTATCACTGACACATCAAATCAGTGACTTTACATACAAAAGTAGGGGGATCTGTATACTCAGCATGTATAAAGGGAGCTGCTTCTATCATTCTATCTTTGTGTGTTAGTCTGTTTTTACTAGTATGGCCCTGCTCCATAAATCATATAGTTGTGACATTTACAGACTAACAACACACACATATAACACACTGAGCGCGAGCTCTGATTCACTACACACATGCACACGTCAGAAGTTAATAAACTGAGGCAAAATATTATAAACACATTCCTGAGAGGAGAGCAGTGGCAATGGGGTGGCTTTCTGAGTGTCTAAATCAAGAACCTATTAGGCCTGAGTGGTTCACCTTTATAGGGACACACTGTAACACACAGAGACACTCGACTGATTGCGTGCACTAACATACAAACAGAATCATGTGCACATATGATACTGTCCAAAACATGTCCTGTACATGCCCTCCACAAACAAAATCTGCAGAGACACACATGGCTTCTCCCAGGCAGCTGTCATGTTGGAGGTTGCTCCGTCTTTTTTTTACACAGCCATTAGTTGTTTTTAAACCTGCATATTTTCTGCTGATTAGAGCAAATGGACTCTTATTTGGAGAGAGCACAGGGAAGAAGGCTGGACATGTGGTTGCTATTTGTGAGGAATGGTGTATGTGGCGGAGGGGGAGACAGGAGGAGAGAGGGGAGTCAGGTCTGCAGCGGAGATGCAGTCACCCCAGTCTTTGTGCATATTCATCTGTGAATGCGCTAATGCGTGTGAACCAGTGTGCGTGTGGGTCAGGGAACGAGAGACGGGAGCAAAGGGTGAAGTTCATAATGCTTTAGGGGAAAGCGATCAGCTCTGCAGTGTAAGGTAGGGGGGAAAGTGTGAAAGGTCAACATGTGTCTGGGAGTTAACGCTTACTGATGAGGGGGAAAGAAAAAGTGTGTGTGGAAAGAAAGAGGCTAATAGCTGTACAGTAGGTGATGTGAGACCGAGTGGGATGGAGTCGCACTACATATAAGTTGGAAAGCTGTTTCATCAGCACTGTGTGAGAATGCTGATTCAGACAAAACTGCTTGTCCTAAAAGAAATGGTGCTGCCACTCTCAAGTGTAACCTTGCATGACTGACACTTAAGAGCTGGGGAAAAGGTAAAAAAAAAAACAAAAAAACCTGGAATTTCTGAAACAACATATTTTTCTATTCAAGGCAAGTCACAAGCATGTTATGATTATTGTGATTAACGTACTGAGCAGACTTACATAGGTAGGGTCTTAGTGACTTACACATGAAGGGCTTGACACTGCTGTGGATGTGCTTATGCTGCTTGAGGCCTGAAGATGTTGCGAAGGTCTTGCCACAGTCAGAGCAGGCATGGGCCCGTGCTCCAACGTGCTGTGACCGGATGTGCCTCTGCAGGTTACTGGGGTCTGTGAACACCTGCTGGGGGAAGGAACCACACAGATGCATGGGGGAGTTACTCTACAAACATGTCATTGATTAAAACAATTCTAAGTCAAAGGGGAACAAAAAAACCCCCTGGTAAATTTAACAGAAATCTGAAATGCAAAAAGTGATTTAAAAAATGCAATGAAAAACATCAAAAATATTGCAATTAAAAAAATCTGCAATGAAATAAACATTGAAACCTGGTAATACAAATTCTACAATGAAAAAGATAATAAAATAATCTTTACCAACATAAGAAAAACAAGAAAAAATGCATTTCCTGGCAGAATGCATGTGGATGCTGGTTGCGAGAATATAACTGCTGAAAGCATTTGCTAAACTGTGGGAATATGATGTAAAGAGCAAGAAAAGTCGTGAGAGTCAATGTAAGTGGTGATGTAAGACATGTAATATTTGCAGCATATTAGCTGAACTATACAACTATACAATATTCTAAAAAGCTAAAAGATGAAATTCATTCTTCAACATGTCTTTAATGTCTTTTATGTTACATAAAAGACAACTCCTCATAAAAGAAATTTACAGGTCACAGCAGCATTCCCGCAGCCTTTCTTAGGAAGAAATTAGTAGGGAAAATTTTCCAGTATATGGTATATAGAAAGAGTATTTCAAGAAGACCAGACATAACAAAAACAAAAAATAAAAGACATTGCTTTAATATTCTTAAACAGCTGAAAATTTTAATAGTTCAACGGTTTCAATAGGTGACAAGATGTAGAAGGAGAAGCATGCAAAATAACATTCAGAAGTGGAAAATAATATTTAAAGCTAAACTTTAATACCGTCTGAATGAAATACCAAAATAAATGTTTTGCAAAAAAGACAGCCTATCATCAAAGAAATTTACAGATCACAGCAATTCAGAAGATAAAGCGGAAAAATAGATAGGTAACTAGATAAGATTACAGAAAAGGCTGGATTTTTCAAAATGTATAAAAAGGTAGAAATTATAAATATATATGTGTGCATATATATATATATATATACACGTATGTATATACAGCCAAAACAGAGGTGATATAAACCAAACTTCCCATGCCATTAATTAAGCTGGGAAATATAGTCTTACCTTTGAGTCTAAAGCCAGAGTTTTCAGTTTGTTTTTATTGTTTACAGAATGAACAGACAGACGCACTGACTGATGCTGGTTTTTCCGATTAACAAGCAGTCCTGTTAACTGGCGACTTTCAGTTGAATACGCCTGTGGTTTTCATAGTTACAGCAGATGTTACAAACAAAGAAAAATTACAAAGTTGAAGCCGCTTTTTTACTTCTTCATTACAAGACATACCCGAGTCATCTTTGGAGCATTTATTTAACGAAACATGTCACGTACTAACACATGCCTGTTGACCGTTTCTTGTTGAAGATGTATGTAAGAGAGATGATAAAAGAGCAAGTTGCTCTTCCTGTCTTCTATGGTGCTGATGTGACCTGTGAATTTCTATGATGATGAGTTAAATCTTTCATAGAACATTAAAGACATAGGAACATCAAAGTCATCAAAGGATGACAATGTCATACTGTGAAAGGGATTTGAAAGACGAGTTCTCTTTGGGGTTGCAATGGAAGCAATTTCACGTTTCATGGTGAAACACCAAAATTCAAAATCCAAAATTCTGTGCAACACAAACTCACAAATAGCACAACTGCACATGTTGACAGTATCAAGATTGTTCTGATTAAAGGTGAAGACACTTTGGTAAACTCTCTGGGAGGAGTTTGTGAAAGCACACAGCGAGCGATTCGAAAGAAATAAAAAGATTTTGTTCAAAACGTCTGACTTCCTGATGCGCTGAGGTCCTCGCGCAAACGCACTTTTTTTTTTTTTTCCGTCTGGTTGTGATCTACTGGTGTACCAAATTTTGTATTTCGCCCATTGTGTCACCCGCAGCCTTTTGCACAGAGAAACTCCACTGATTTCATCTATGTGCTGCTCACCTCTCCATGACCAAAATTCTGTGAATACACAGCCAAAAAAACAGCAAATATGAAACAGACTTCCTATGCCAGAGTCATAAGCCAGAAATCAAGTTTCACTTCTGATTATGTTTTAATCAAACACTGTTTAAATGGCATATCGGCCCAAAAATCAACAAAACACTCCTGACCAATATTCCATTGCTTCTGTCTTGTTTCAGTAGGCCCCAGTTCCACTAAGTGCTAAGATTACTGCGTTAACAAAGTATTTTGAGTCTAAAACCAGGGATTTCAGTTTGTTGTCAGAGTGGACAGCGAGATGCGCTGACTGATGCTAGTGTTTTGGATTAAAAAGCACCTCTCTTAATTGACGACTTTAAGCTCACTGCGTCTATGGTTGTCATAGTTATAACAGACATTAAAGAAAAACAAGAAAAAATAGATAGCTGTCTTTGCGAATGCCTCTTTTTTAGTCAATTTCAAAACATACCTGAGTCGTATTTGGAACATCTATTTGAAGAAACATATCAGGTATCAACACTCAGTCACCTGTTGACCATTTGTCGTTAAAGATATTAACAGGAAAAGAGCAAGTTGCTTTTCCTGTCTTCTATGATGCTGCTGTGACCTTTGAATTTCTTTGATGATGGGTTACATTAAAGATATAAGCTCTGCTCAGGAACATCAAAGACATCAATGGATTGGTGATGTTATTCACATTCCAATGATGATCTCTTGTGTGTGTGGGGGGGGGATTTATATATACATATATATAAACTATTTATATACAAAAAACCAAAAATGCTTATTAATTCAACGCAACCCCCCTGAAAAGTTATCACTTTACCTTTGAGCAGTTTTCGCATTCATAGTGCTTGCCACTGTCATGTGACATCTGATGTCGGATCAGGTTTGACTTCCAGTTGAAGGCCTTGGGACACTGGTCGCACTTATATTCCCTCTCCTCAGAATGGGACAGAGTGTGGGCCTCCAGACTGCCGGATACAAAGAACACAAAAAAGCAAAGAATAAATAAATATAAAGATGTGTTTTGTGTCATATGTGCATATTGAAAGAGAGGAATAAATAAGAGATTGTGTTGGCCTTTGTTTAACCTTTGGATGTCGGGGAATATCTGGTCACACTCTTTACACTCCTGGAGACCGTGGGACATGTGAAGAGGCCGCAGGTCTTCAGGGTCCTGGCCCTTCAGGTCACTGTCCCCTCCTAGATACATGAAATTAAAACAAATATCAAACGCTATGGCTTTGGCGTTTACCTGCCCTTTGAATATGAGACATATTGCATCGCCAGTGTCAGCCCACAGGTACACTTGCACAGGAATGATGTAATTGTAATTGTAACAGTAAGTAATAGATGTAGAGTATTGAGTTCTGTTTGTTGTCTTTAAGCTTAAGCTATTTCATTGCATTGATCACATGGGGTTTAGAATTTATTGGTGGTCGCTTACTAAGATCTATTTAAGTGACACAGAATTTTGGAACCAGGAATTTTTTGTCCAGGGTGTACCCCACCTTTGCCTGATGATGCTGGGATAACCCCCCTCAACCCCCACCCCCACCTAAGTGATAGAAAATGGATGGATGGATGGATAGATGGATATTCTTCCTTTTCACATTAATTTTGTCTTCTGTTGTGTTGCTATGACCTTTGATGTCTTTTATGTTAGACTCTTCTCACCACATTGCATCAATGTACGATCTACTTCTCAGAGGCTCTTATATCATTTATGTAATATCCTCCTAGTTAAGCTTTGCATCCTCCCTGACGCTCCTCGGTGCTGCTTACAATGGAAATGAGGCCACCTATTCAAATTTAAGAAGTCATACCTGGGTTAAGGAAGGAGGAAGGGGGCATCCCACATGGCTGCTTCTGGTGGTCCAGCAGCTGGTGGCGGGACTCAAAGTGCTGGTCGCAGTCCTCACAGCGATATTGTCTCTCCTCTGTGTGGTGGGATGCAGAAAGATAAGCACGAATGCATTGAATTAGGTACTGCATATGTTTTCTTCTGGCCACATTGATGGCAAAAATGTGTGTGTGCATTTTGTGGTGCGAACCATGAATATCAGGAGCCATGTTGTCATATGAATACTCTTCAGCCTTCATGAAAAGTAACAGCTCTTCACTGGGGAAAATCTCTCTGGTGACTTTGTAGAAGATCTGCAACAGACACACACATATTGATGAAACATGTGGTTTTATATCACAGTACAAAGATTAAAAAAACAAACAAACTTCAAAAAGAAATATTTTTCACATTTTTTGCTGTTCTGTAAAGATGTTACAGCTGTCTCACACAGTCCATAACTGAACGGGCTTAAGATCCCCATTTTTTAAAGAAGCTCTTGGTGCACGCACCCGCACACACAGGCCTGCAAATCCGCTACACATTCTGTACACGCTCGACCCATTTGCACCGCTGCCGGTGCCACACGCACAGATGACGCGTATACATGAAAACACAAACACGTTACTCATTAACTTGTAATGAATCATCATGTAAGACATCCATCTTTATGAAAACTAAATCAAACCACAAACGGCCATATTGTAGAATAAATACACACACACACATTGAATTTTCCAATAACGTTGCAGTAGGCAATATGTATATAAATGTGCTTAGAGGCGTTTACTAATTCATGGTGATAAATTGTGAAAATAAGCAAACTGTTAAAACTGTATTTTGTTAATTGAGTATTTGAGTGATGAATGAAAGTTCCAAACAGTGAGATCAATGAAGAGTTAACGCCACTTCTCTCATTTGTTTAGTACAATTCAACCCAGATCCACTTCAACCACCCACATTTGTGCAAGTAGTAGTAGTAATGATGTAAAATACATCCAGATTATTAAGCATGTAAGCATGTTTCTGCTAAACGTGTGTTTATTTAAAAGGGAGTGTCAGCGGATGAAGGGGGGGCGGGGGGTTGCCATATGAAGGGATCAGCTGAGAGACCCTGGGATTGTGGTGCTTCCCATGGACACACAATGACCGTTCTCTCTGAAACAATCAGTCAGGGGGTTATTTTTGGCATGCTTTAGATGTTTTACATATCACCTTCCTCTACCTTGTCAATGTGACAATGATGATTGGGAAATTTATTAGAAATGCAAGAGGTGGTGGAGTGAGGGTTTTTTCTGGGAAGGCACAGGTCAAAGGTACACCACTCACAGATACAATTCTTGGCGAGCACTACACAGAGCCTCAGTGGCTCCTTAGAGAGCTGTGATAAATATCATGGCCACAAATAAAAATCATGAGGTATTCTATGCCATGACACTTAGTGTCATTGTTCTCACTTGTGAAAAATGATATAATGCTAAATATTACACAACCGACTTTTCGGGCACCACTGTGACTCATTGAAGCACAGAAAGTCCCTAGACTGAGAGTCTAGAGCAAAGGGAACTGGAGTCAGTAAAAATGGAGGGACTGGGGTACAGTAAATGAGAGTAGTCTTTTTCAGTGTGAGGGTGGTATGCATAGCTAAACTGGATACTTTACAGTTTTCCAGACCAGGAGAGACACAAACTCATAATCCACTCACTTTCCATTTTACTTTGAAATCTTTTCTTTTGCATTAATTTAAGCACTGCAGTCAGGTGAATACAGTAGGTTGTTTTTTTTTGATGTGTGGTTAAAGAGAAAGCATAGCCTCACTCCCACTGTTTCTTCGAAAAAACTGAAAGGGATCCATCTGGAGCTTGGGCATACCACACACAAACCCACACGTGTGTGTATGGAGCTTACAAGTAGGCACAAGCAAACAGATGTGTTCTTTCCTGTGTCCGTTAACTTCTGGAAGGCCACAAAAATATTGTGGTTTCAGAACAGTTGGAGAGCAGTTCAAACAGACATGTGAGTCAGTGAGGATTAGTCTATGTGACAGTGATACTGAGGTGAGGGAGGGAAGGCTCTTCGGATGAGCCACCTGGGTGCAGGCCAGGAGGCCTTGGAACATAAAAATTAATGGACACTGTTAAACCACTTTGTCTGTGATTGCATGAATGCAGGTGAAGTGCAGCTACAAGTAAGCACCGGCTGCCTCAGCAGCGCGGCTCTTTCTTCTACACCCAAGTGCCGATTTTAATTCCAAGTTCGACTGTCAGTTCTCACATATATGTAACGTCTCTAGTCTGCAGTAGCAGCCAGGAAAGTCACACTCCTCACTGACTGACTCTGATTCTCTAGAAGCTGCAGAGTAATTATTTTCTCTGCAGTCGATTCCTCACTTACTGAGTCACCACATATCCATCTCCTCTGACTTTCATACTCAAAGGTCAAGACCACGAGGAGATCAGAGGCAATAATAGGACTACCTTGTTACCTTGACACCATTAGTCATCAACAGAGCAAACACAGGCTCACATTTTCCCCCAGTCACACCCTGTTCTATCAATGCTCACTCATGCAGTGCTCACCCTACAGGTATGCCCTTCACTGACGCTGTCCCACCAAGAAGCTCTGTCTGAGTGTGAAAACTTCAAACCTAAGGCCACTTAAGCACAAACACGCACGTTTGCACTGTAACAGTTAAGTTATGACTTGTCAAGAGGAGCATTGTTGATGTGTTAAAACGCATGACACACGTATGTTTGGCAGTGACCATCATTTGGCTGCTGGACAAAACCATTTCCACCAAAAATGAATGAAGATACACACATGTGCAGCAGGTTCCAGCAAACAGGATGAATGTGTAAGGGAGCCAACTACACAGGGGCTATATCCATAGACCGAGTCAGCTGTGGGAAATTGAGCTCATGAGGAAGCAGAGCCTCTCTCATCAGTGCTGTGAGCATCAAGCGCATTCTATGGAAATGGCCAGCGTGTGTCCCAGTCTGATCTCTTCTTACAACAATCTCTCATGAGTGAATGAGCTCTTATTAAAATCATGATTTCCCCCTCCAGTGTAGTTACACAGCGAAGGAATGTGGGCATTGTGCTAATATACCCCTTGGCCACTTTATCCCACTCCATACTAAGTGAGAATCAATAGAGCAAATGAGATTAGAGTTCATATCCCTCTGCACTGTCTTTTTAAAGGCTCTTCGGGGCCTCGTTGGATGATGCTAATTACACTTTTAAGCCATTTTCCTTTCAACTGGATCTGTAGAGTGAGAAGTGCAATTGAGGCTTTTCGTACTCTAATTGGCCTAATTACCTTAATGACCAAATACAATGATCATGGAGGGATCTATGGGCTGTGTTGCTTTGCGTACCACATCGGGAGAGCTGGGGCTTTGTGGCAGAGGTGCTTAAAAAGCTAGAGTTAAGAAGTTATAAAATAACTGGAAATGAGCTTAGCCAAGGTTATTTTTCATCAATTAATTCTTCTGTCAAAAGGTTGTGTTTCACCATCTGGTAGTCTGTCTGTATGTGTAGTTTTAGCAGCATCATGCAAAAGATACTCGACGGATTTGCCTGAAAATTTTAAAAGAGGTGGGTTTTGACCCATCTTCCATTAAATTTTGGTGATCCAGACCAGAATCTAGATCCAGGATTTTTTTTTTTTTTTTTTTTTTTTAAAGAATTTCTTTAACATGGGCAGATAGGGCATTAACTGATGTTTTGGCTTTTAACTTCAAAAATATCACCTTAATGTGTAAAATATTAAGATAACACCTCTTTATAATCCCTAACAAATTATGAAATCATGATATTTTATATTCCAGAATTACGGAATTTTTGGGTGAATAACTTCAGAATTGCTGTGTACTGCATACTGTATTGACACAAATCCAAAACCTAGACACATGTTTTGAGGGTTGACAGATTCAAAGACCATATTAACTTTGGGCTGGATGCATTCTTTGCAGGGTGATTATCATTATTATCATGCTGGGTGGAATTGTCCGGCCTTCGGTCGCTCATTTTTTTTCTCTCTGTTTTCAAATATGCTATAAATATACTATAACTAATGTTTTTATTTGAAAACAAAATCAAAAGAGCTGTTGAATTTGGTTCCCTTCTTCCTCACAATTTTTTCAAGGTCCTTCTCACTCTATAAAGAAAAAACAAATAAACAAACAAACAAAACCGTAAATTTAGATAAAATACGGCATGTCCAACTATTGAAAAAAGCTGGACATGCACAGCAACTTTATTTTCAATGTAAATAAAGACTTTATTGTTCATACTGATTGCTATCAGTATTTATGAAGAAAATTCATTCTATGTGCTATAACATTTATATAGTGTTAATCTTAAATGAAAACCCCCTCAAAGGGAATCATACATTTTGTCTTCTTCTCTCCTCTTCTGCTCATATAAAAGCAGAATATAAAAGAATCCAAAATTCTATTTCTCAATATTTGCAGAATCTGTTTGACTGACTAGCCTGTAGACGTTTACACAGCAGAGCTCTTTTAATTCCACTGTGGTCGCCGCCGACTAGAAAACAATGAATTAAGAGAGAGAGAGAGAGAGAGAGCGAGAGAGAGAGAGAGAGGAAGAGGTGAAGTTGGATCCTGAGAAGGCTCTCTATCTGCTCAAACTCTTCGTGAAATGAACGAGTAGCAGAACTGGGTCAGAAATAAAACGACAGAAGCCAGTTTTACTCTCATTAGAGGTCCACCACACCTGGAAACTGTTTGTGTAACACTTAAAATAAAAGAGTTGTCTCTGCTCGTGGTTGAAAGATATGTTTAAAGTTGAAGTGCTCTGCAGAAATAGTAATATGTAAGCTCAGGTTCTGTCTGGCCCCTGACTGGATATCTGATGATGGCACAAATAGTGCACTGCAGTAATGTGCGGTTTCAGGCTGGGTTTAGACTCAGCACTTCTCAATGGCAGTAAAACACTGCTGGAATATGGTACCGTGTGTTTTAACGTCTCTAGCTTACAATGAGGAGCACGGGGAGCCATCTGAACAGCAAAAGAACAATTCACACTCACATACACACACAAGTAGAAACACAGGCAGTTACAGGTGTGTGTACACACTCCAGACCCACAACTCCCTGCACATAAAAGTCTGAACACATCGAGACAAAAAAAAAATCCCTCACACACACACCCACACGCACGCTGCCAGAATGACAGCAGCTTTACAAGACCACCCCCTTATCGTCTATTCACTTTAAACCTACAGACAGGCATTGTAGACGCTACAGTCTGTTTTGAAAAACGCCAATGTTGGCCGGAAGGCTTAAATACGGCACATTGTGCTGTGTTGTGACAGTGTGTAATACTTAACAATCACCTCATCATAGCCATGTCCGTGACCTGTCGGAGCCTTACACAGCCACCCGAGCAGAACCACAGTGTTGACAGCGAGTCGCACCTCGTGTAGAGG
>KV751316.1:559892-578827 GCA_001698575.1 Mola mola | reverse complement strand
CTTTTTCCTTGGGCTACTCCCCATCCTCATATAAAGTTTCATTGAAATCCATGCTGCAATTTTTGCATAATCCTGCTAAGAAAACAAGCCAACCAAGACAGGACTGCAAACATAGGTTATGTTTTTGTTTTGTTTTTTTTGCCACCGTCACTTTGTTTTTTTCATTTTTTAAAATAAGTTAACTAAAAAACTTATGAACAGATTCATACGAAACTTTTAGAAGAGGTCGTACATGGCCAAAGGAACAACTGATTAGATTTTGGATCTGGATCCAGGTGATTTTGAAATGATACTTCACCATTGCGAGATGGGAGCAATTTCAACATTTTTTTCTTGTAATTCCACAAATAATGCAGAAAAAGGTTAAGCCTTGATGAACGTCTGCAATCTCTGCTTTGTAATTACTACTGTGATACCCTTTAAAGTTTGTGGGAATTAAAAACACTATATGTAAGTAGTTCTAATTAAGTGCAGTTAATCCTGTAGTGTGTGGATACTTAATAAAAAACGAACCCCGACTTATCTGTGCATATCTGCCAGTCAATTTTTGTCCTGCTAGGACCATGATCCAATGCTGATCACTTAGCCTCCCTGGCTGGATGAAAAAGCACTGTATTGCCAGCTGCGTACTGTACAATGTACCTGTCCTCTTCTTTTTCCTGCCAGCCTCATTTTCTTTGAGCACTTCTGGGAACGCTGGGAAGTGGAGGGGCTGTCAGAGGGGCTGCACACACTGTGCCCACCCGTTCTTTATGAATGAATTAATCAACTGTGACACCACACTACATACTTTTTCCTTCCTCATTATTTTAATTAGTCGTTTATATGAATGCTCCCCCTCCTTCTCTTTTGCATTTCATTAATGCATTAACATGCACCTCACAAAAAGAGCAAGGACGTAGACACAAAAGCGGTCGATTGGCTGGTCACTTTGTAGTCTCCTACATGTCTTGCCTGCTTTGCCTGCCCCACTGACAGTCCTCCTCTTTCTGTTGTGGCTCTGCTCTGTAAAGTCAAGGAAAGTCATCAGTAATTACTGTTACATTATGCCAATGAGCAAAGGTGGAGCTTTGCAGATACTTTAGGATTATTTCAAACAACATAAGCACACAAAATAGTGTTCAATGTTTCCCTTGTCCCTACCACATCAAGTTCCTCAATAATTCTTTATACATTGAGGAAAATCGCAATATGTTCACACTTGAAGTGGGTCCATTAGGAGTCACACTTTCTTGGTCTCCTGCAGAATGGGGAAAATGTTTAAAGTAAACACATCTCTGGTTGCAGACGGGAGAAGGGGCACCTCTGTGTTTGTGGGTAAAGTGAATGTGTGTGTTGTTGACAGGGTAGACGTCCGCATGTGTGGAGTGCTAAGCACCAACGTGTGAGGGGTGTGTGTGTTCTCAAGAGTGGGTACATGCGGGTGTGCAGTCGCTACGGTGATGAGGTGAGAATGATGAAGCCCATTCCTTGAAAAAGGCACCATGTGCAGCTCATATGTTGGGTCTTTTTTTTTTTTTTTTTTTTTTTTTAGGGGTTGCTCATCATAACTTTCTAAACTACACCAACGCATGCATACACACTCTCCAAACTTACGACCGCCCCTTCACTCTCATTGCACACATGCACGCACACACACACACAGGCACCAGCCTTGGTCTGCTGACGCCCGCAGGCACAGAATGATTGACACTCTCCAGATTGTTCTCAGAAGCGTGGTGAAATGACATCACACTCATTAAAAGTTTTAAATAAAACGGTCACACCGCTTGACTGACAAGTCTGTATACAAGCATGTGTGCCTGTGTGTTTGTGGTTCTCCCGTAACTTGTGTGTGCGGGTTCTGGACGCCAATCCATATGTACATGTCCCATTCATTTGTTCGTTTCAAGGCTTTTCTCAATAATTGCTCTCTACCTGCCACGATGGCTTTAATTAATCCTGTATTTATTATTTTTTTCTCCTTAATTTATCTCAAAAAAGAAAATTGTAACTAATTGTAACAAAGCAATTGCTTTAAAAAAAAGGAATTGCGTTTAATCATGCATTTTTTCGCTACACTCTGTAGTAGAAAAAAGTTACATAAAATTGCAGCTGGTGATTAGAAAGTTGGGCGTTCCGCACTGACACTTTCTCTGGACATTCACACATAGAGTGCAACAAGCGCAGTACAGTAACCTGTCCTGTCCGGTGGCTAAGGCATACGTATCATAATGTCATTTTGGATACAGTGTTTGTATCATAGTTTTACAGTCCATTATACAGGAAAATAAGCACCTCTCTACATCTATTAATTGTTAACTGTTAAATTGCACAACCATATCTAAGTTTTTACTGCATTATACCTATAGTTTATCGGTATAGCATTTAAAACAAATTCTCACTGGTCACTGTGTTTATAGAAGGTGGATGCCACATGTTAAGTTCTGTCGGATTCCTGGTCACATAATTCTCACTGGTCACTGTGTTTATAGAAGGTGGATGCCACACATGCCACTAAGTTCTGTCGGATTCCTGGTCACAATTCTAATTTTTTCAAATTTTCATAAATCTGTATTATGTACGTTATATACGTTTATGATTTATTTTTCTTTTATTTATCCCATGTATTATACATGTTGAAATGACAAATAAGCATCTTGAATCTTCTAACACATACAGTTAATCATAAAGTTTTACAGTCATGCCAACTTTAAAAACCAGCTGTTGGAGTGAAAACAGAAGTGGGTGGGGTGATAAGATGACGTTGCTGATGGAGGTCCAACGCAAAAGAGTAATTTGGTGGTTTAGGAAAGCGCGTAGGAAGGGCTTACATGATTGCAACTGGAAAAGATACCTTTTACAGCCATACATCAATGGATAGAAACACGCAGATAATATGATTCAAAGAGAGTGCTTCCAAAAGTTAAAGTAGATGACAAAGACAAGAGTGTGCATATTACCACATGCACCATATGTTGGTGGAGCTGCTGCTGAGATGACTGGCTTCTGTGGCTAGAACGTTGTAATTTAAAAGTGCTAAATGTCTCGTTGAGCTCTCAGTTAAGCAGGCCTTCTACACACACAAGCCCTCGCGGCTGGGCTCAACTGGTCCAACATTTTGCTTTCTGTTCGTGGCACACTGCAGCACCTCCGCCAACAGTAAATATTAGAGGTTAAAGACAAAGAGGAGAGAAGAAATTAATTTAGCCAATTCCACAACAGGACATTGTGATTAAAGGTCCAGTGGCCCGTAGAAAAAGACAATCTCCTTCTTTACCTGCTCTTAGATATTACTCCAACACTCAAGCAACACAAACCAAAGTGACAAAATTATGTTTTAATATATTTATGAAATACCAAGTAAGCCTGAAGGAAGAAAAAAGGATTATGTGAACATGAACAGAAGGAGTAGAAAAAGGCACTAAGATATGACAGAAAAAAAGAGTTATATTCAGACATACACAGAAATGGAGTTAATGACTGAAGGAACTAGAGGGACACCATCTGCTGGAATAAAGCAACAAAACCATATAAGCTGCCACTACTGTTCTGTGATCAGATCCATATGGAACTAGACCTTGGCTCTGCACAACTTGCTTCAAACATTTCCAGCACCTAACACGCCAACCAGCCACCAACTGGTCCCAGACACATTTTACAAGTGGCCATATTGATGGCTATTGAGCTGAAGTGCTATTTAGCTCACCAGAAATCTTAAATTATACTCTAGCCACGGGCACCCCCACACAGGGATGGAGACCACATCAGAGATTCCACTTCCAGGCCTGGCTAAACCTGGCTTGGACTCAAACTCTCAAACATGACACATTTGGTTAAACAATGCCAGACCCATTGCAAAATTTATTTTAAGGAAGCAATTTCCTTCATTATCTAGTGCAGAAGGTATTTAAAGATCTGTTTTTATCTGATTGTGTGCCTAGTTAAAGATCCCTTCCACACATTAAGGCATATATAATATTTCCAATGTACCTGACATTGTTTTTATAGTGAAATGGCTATAGTTACCACATTAGAAACTGTAAAATGACACATATTTCCTCTCCATGATTAAGCATTCCAGACTCTTTGAATGTAGATTGAGTTGAACCGTTGGGCATGAGATCCTTCACTGTACAGTACATTCTCAGGTTACAGTATGTTTCCTCATCACACTCGTGCGTGCTGAATACTGGAGCAGGATTGGCCTCAAAACTAAAATGAAATTTTCCGATGAGAAAATACAAGAAGGAAATGTACTTTAATCCAAACAACTGGGAATCCCCTAACAACTGGAAAATTATCTGGATGAACACAGCAGATGAAATTATTACAAAATATGACTTTAACTTCAAAAAATGTGAGTAAAATCAAAACCTCATCCTGTGTCAAAAGTGCTTTGGTATAGTTTTGTTTACTGTAACATGCTGCCATTGCTGTGTTACTGTCGGGGGGGGTGCTGCGTGAAGGCCCAGGAGCCCAGGGCCACAGTGAAGACACATGGGTGTCACACTGGGCTGGAGCTCCCAGTTGGCATTCTCTTAATGAGCTGCAATTACACCACTGAAATCCAGTCTTACTGCAGTGGCTTTAACAAGTAAGCCATCACGCAGGCCACAATTATCATCACAAGGACTATTAAACAGAGCGGCTACAGCCTTGTTAAAGGCTCTCTTATGTGGAGGCCACATAATCTGCTCAGGACACTAGCTAACAGAGGGACGCAGACGTGGGCAAAGACGGACAGTGAATCATAAAACTATGTGCTGTCTAATGTTTCTATTCCAATCCCTTTGTGATGGTCAGCATTCTCTCTAATGACCCCCTCTGTATGACTGTGGACTGGGATCCTGCAGGTCAGTGACCACACTAAGTTTAACAGTGCTTAATTCTTTGCTTCTGCCTGGTGGGAATATCCCAGGTTGTGGCTTATTTTGGTCTAAATGTTACTTCTGATCTCACAGGACATAAAGAAAGACGGAGAGCGAAAGCTGTCGAAGGAGGCAGATCAAGACCAATTGGCTGCAGTGGCTGAATATTGTAGGTAGATAGCTGAGATAAAGGATTAGATTTTGACCAAACAAACTACAATGAAACACTTAAGACACAATTTTTTATGTCTCAAGTTCTAAAACCATCACTAAAATCGGAAAGATTTACAGAACATCACAAAAGTATGTTACAAAAGGCAAAGCATGACAACATGACAATTCAAGCACTCTTTAACACAACAACTGTGAAACTATTATGCATAACCATTTTACAAAAGTGAAGAATTACAAAAACAAGCTTTGTCTTAGCTGGCATACAAACAAATGCAGGAGCCCTCTTTTCTTACTTGGACATAAAATAATGCTCACTATGACAACCTGCAACCCAACATAAAGTCATTTGTTCTGCTATTGGCATGAGTGTGCATGAAAGGCCGCCGGTGTCAAGAGCCTTAGGATTAAATGTGTGTGAGGAACAGAAACGGATGGAGATAAAAAGGCATATGAGCATCAGGCCTTGAAACGCAAGAAGAAAAAACAGGGTCAGTGGAGGAGGGAGGCTGTGTTTAGGGTTGGTCTCATCTGCTCACAGTCAGGGCAATGTGCCTGTTGGGTCATGGCTGCCTTCATTTGGGCAGCTGCAGTGTGTACTTGGCAGGGTGCAGTAGAGTGAAGCAGATCAGAGATGCTGTGATGCTCCTGTGGGATGTGGCAGAGGTTTGGCTGGGCCGGGGACAGGCAGGCCCCATGACCAAGGCCAGACTGAGGCCAAAGGGAAGGACCGGGGACAAGAGCCAACTCGGAGAAGGGAGCCTCTGTGTAGGATAGCAGTAGTGTAGGCCAATAGCTCTCAGCTCCCGGCTGCCAAGTCCTATCATAGCAAACTATTTAGACCTCCCTTTAAGCCAATTTGATTTAGTGAAGATTGGAAGTAGCTCGTTATAAGCAGCCGTGGAACAAAGGCGTTGCCAGGCAGAAGGCGTAAAGAATGTAGCAACAATGCTTCAACATTTGGCCTAAAGTACAGATTAAATAAAGCTACAGTTTGGACCTTTTCCAGCAGCTCTTTGTATTTACGTGCCTTGTTATTTGGCTGGTTTTTATCTGGCTGTCTGTGCTGTGGCCCACCAGGGATGAGACTGTGAGCAGAGCAGGTGAATAACAGAGTGCAATTAGAGATACAAACACGTGCACACTCACGTTTTGTGAGCTGGGCACCTGTATGTCCTTGTGAATAATGCAGGTGTGTGTGTGTGTGTTTCTCTTTTGCACATGGGTGTGTTCCTATGTATGCTTGGCAGATGACTGTGTGAATCATGATGACTCCCATCATGATAATTTTTTCTCCTTGGGCCCTCTCTCACCCTCTGGCACCTCTTCCACTGAGAAGGCCAACGACTGGCCCTCACGTCAACCCTTTGTGCCTGTTAAACTCCACATTGCCACTGTCCCTCTGGCTCTTTTCCCCACTCACTTTTTCAATTACAAGCTGTTCATCTATAGCAAACAGCAGCAAATTATAAAATGTCTTCATCAATTTGACAGCATGTGCCTTACAAACACAATCAAATAAAATAAAAAGGCAATACAAATAGAAAAAACACACTGCATGTATGCAACAGATATTGATGTTTTCATAGGGAAAACATGCGACAGAACGCTAAGTTTTGCTTCTACAATTTGAAGCCCCGCCCTCACACGTTGTCAGGATCGGTTCATTGGGCTTTCTACATGGAGGACCTGGACTGTCAGAATTTGTTTTTTGGAGACTGTCATTGTTGGAAATCCTCAACTATGATGTTGACTGCGTTGTTGGTAATGAAAAAAACAACATTTCTTTGTTTGGCTGATGCTGTGTTTGCAGTGCACATGTTGCAAAGTTAAGATGTTTTTCTCAATTTGCTATAGTTTTTTTGTCTTTTTGAAAGTTGTTTCTGAGTTAAAGTGAGCTGAGATCTTTCAGCAACCGTGCTATTCCGAACCCGACAACATAAAATGCCAGATATTGAACCAAACTATCAACCTTGCAGGTCAGTGAGTGAATGTCCTTTATCTGATCTGTATGGTGTGCCTGTGCGTGTTTGCATTTCTTCCTTGCACAAATACTCAGAAAGGCACATGCCCTGTATTCATCCCCATCTTCTATATTTTTTTTCTTTTTTTAACACACACACACACACACACACACACAGACACACAGACACACATATGGCAGCCTTTGTGGCTGCTGATTAATGACAGCCATTTGTCAGGCAGAGGTGAATAAAACAGTGAATATTATCTTTGTGCTAAGGGCCAGAGCTGATCGCACTCTCCCTCACGTGTCTTTCATAAGTGGTTGAACACAGCAGCGTGCCGGGACACGCAGACAGCCTGGCAGCCAGCAGATCTATTCTCATTTCTTCTCTATTAGGAAATCAGCTTCCACTGATCAGGTCCTACGTCGTCATGCCGACTTCAGAGAGACATGGAGAGGTGGATGAAGGGCAGAGAGGAGAGGAGGCAGAGAGGGAAGAAGAGAGAGAGAGAGAGAGAGGACACTATATAAAAGAGAGGGAAACTTGACATTTCTGAATTTGATTAATACAAGTCTAAATCATCCTATTTGGAGAGTCATTGTCAAGTACTCCTGTGGTAAATAGCATTTATCTGCCATTATGCTGTCCTTCAGTGTTGAGAACAACAGATGTACTTTGCTTCAACCTTCTGGATTAAAGGCTGGAATGAAAAACTAATATGAGTATAAACAGTTCAAGTCGAGTGAGTAATTTTTTAAAACTGATTTCGGCAGAGGTAAATAAACTGTCAGAAAAACTATGCGGAAAACGACGATTTTTTAAAAAGACATGATTAAATATTTTTCTGTGATCTAATGAAGTCTGTTGTTCGTACCTGGCCAAATAAATGAAAATAATAATGTAATAATTAATGTAATAAAACAACAATTAATCATGTTTATTCAATGGCAATGGCTAATCAACCATATCTGCACCTATCCAACTCGATACTGAAAGCCTCTAACTCACTCTAACTCATGTTAGCCAGGAATCAAAACTTAGTTCATTTCAATGACAGCGTTATTAAGAGGCCGATGTGGCTGAGATCACTCTGACTTGTGTGAATGTTTGAACAGGACAAATCCAAAAAACCCTATTGCTGACAGAAAGCAGAGAAGAATCTGGAAACAAATATTGAATGTTCCCCATCCAAAGGGGCTCAGCGGCAAATTCCTCAAGGTGAGAGTGTGAGACTTGAAAATAATAAGGCAAAGGGATGTATTTTCCTCCGCCAAGGAGGTTCTGTCTGCTGGTGTTTTAAATTGTCCAACATTCGTTTGTTTATGTTTTGACAGGATAAATGAAAAAGTTATGGAAAGATTTTGGATGGAACTTTCAGAAGAGAGAAAGAGAGTTCAGAAGAGTTCGCAAATGGCCAAATGAAAGACTGATTATATTTTGGTGGTGATCTGGAATACCATCTTAACCCAGGAAGTTTTTAAAGGACTCTTTGCCTTTAACATTTTTAAAAGTAACTATTGCACTTAATGTTCAGCCTTGGCAAAGGTCTGCACTTCTAATTTTTCTTTTTGTTTTTTTTAATCACACAGATACTCATTTTCTAGCCCAGATAAAAAAAACAAAAACATACTGTCGCTGTCCAATAATAAACACGTATCTCAAAAACCTGTTTTTTTCAGGAGCATGAAACTCAAAGTGTTTTCTCAAACTATCTTACAAAATAAATTAAAAATAATCTCATAGTAGTGTACTGAAACAAATTTAGGAGCCAAATTGAAAATGTATGTTTACACTGTGATCAGTTTCACGTTTAATGTTTTAAAATGACTTGCATTAATAATGCACCCAAATGATTTTGGGTGCATTGGGATACTAAGTCTTCTATTTATGTCTAAGTTGGTAAACTATTAGTAAAAGGCAATTATACATTTCCACATCACAAATGACCCTAATCAAAGCCTTTCTTAGCATTTTATGTTGAAATTCAGATAATCCATACTGTAGCCTCACAATTATCTAATATTGACATGAGTACGTCAATCTGACTCGGCTCAGGGTAATCATGGAGCTTATCAACTAATCCTTGACTTTAAACCTGATGTTATTTATGCCATCAAAAGCCATAAAACATTGCACTACATCATCAAATGTCTTTGCTGGTGCTAACACTGTAGGTAGTATGGAAAATGTGGACATTCTTTACACTATAGAAATTTAAAATATCAAAAGTGGAGATACAGACAAGATATGAGGCAACAAATATGGCTTCAAAAAGTAATTTCAAGGCAACAGTGCTCAAACCTCACTAGTTCCGTTAAAGTTAATCGTTTTTGATGTTTTACCTAAATTAGACATCAGGTTAAGATTGAGCACTTCACTGGGGTCAAACACATTCACAAGGAACCAAACTCTCAGGTATGAGAATGACTTGCTGTTATTCAGAGCACAACTAAAAGAGTGTCTCCTAGTAAAGAGCACTGAATGTTTGGTTATTTCCTCATCGGGGCAGACAGAAAATGAGAGGTGGGGCCGGGTGCCATGGTCACTATATGCACCTGACTGCTGTAAATCACCACCACAGCAGTCCCATCTTCATGCTGGAGATTTAATGAACTACCGCAGGCTTTTTATGCCTCTTAATGCTCACTGAGTGACCACTTTGTAGTTGTTCAGAATAGAGGCGACGCTGCCTCTGCCCATTAAATCTTCCCTTTGCCACCGAGGATAAAATCTCGCCTTTATTCATGGGCTATTTACCAGATCCAGATTTATTACAAGGGGGTGAAAAGAGAAGCCCCCTCCTCCCCTCAGGGCAGACTGGGATGGAGACTAGGGAGACTCATCCTCACTGGGCTTGTTTAGTGCTGAGGCAGGGTTCCTGTTGTTTTTTTTTTTATGGGGTAAAAGTGCAGAAATGAGCCCTGACATAGCGAGTGTAGAACTGGGGGTGAGAAATCTGAACCAGGTATACACACAAACTGATGAAAGGAACACAGAATACCTGAAAACACATGTTAATGCATGTAGGCTATTCAACCAGTATGTTATATATAAAAAAAAACACAATGCAAACTACGTTTATATCTCATGTGTCCCCTCACTGACCCATGAGCACGTGTTACCTAGGTAACGCCTCTCTAAGCCTCTTGTTGCATTGGCTAGTCGAAAGGTCATAGGTGACAGGTCAAACAAGTACTTATAGATACATGACCTTTGTGATTGCTTTGTCAAAAAACCTTCACAAACCCCATAGATGTATTCACTCTTAAAGCAACCCCCCCTTCTATTAAGTACATACAAAAATGCACTTATTTCAAACCACCAAGTGTTTGTCTATGGAGAAGCATTCTAAATTAAAGAGTATAGCCTATAGACCCTCTCTACATGTCAAGTGTCACAATAAACAAATAAAATTGTCTTTACTGTATGCTGGCATAGACAGGGCTGCACATTGGCTGCTGGCTAATGATAACAGCTTACCTGTTCTGTAGGCTCAGAGCTGCCTGTCGGCACTTGTACCCTGCAGTTCATAGACTTTGATGACCCAGCATTGACCCTGTTGCATTGTGTCTGCATTGTTCCTCTTGAATAGGCCCTATGCCCTCCTCCTCCCCTATAAGGGAGGTGCCCTTTCCATAGCTCCCGACTCCTGCTTCTGTCTTTTTGTGCTTCTCGGTTTTATCAGCTCTGTGCCAGCCTGGTATTTGCATGTTCAGTTATGCTGGTGCTTCTAGCCTGCTGCGTCCTGAAGCACCCACAACCTTTAAATTTGAAAATGGTGAGCATTTTGTTATTATTATAAGAGCTTATCTTTAGGGTGGCACAGTGGTGCAGTGGTTAGCACTGTCGCCTCAGAGTAAGAAGGTCCTGGGTTCGATTCCGGGCATGTTCTCCCTGTGCCTGCGTGGGTTCTCTCCGGGTACTCCGGCTTCCTCCCACAGTCCAAAAACATGCAAACTGGGGGTTAGGTTAATTGGTCACTCAAAATTGCCCGTAGGTGTGAATGTGAGTGTGGATGGTTGTTTGTCTCTATATGTCAGCCCTGTGATGAACTGGAGACTTGTCCAGGGTGTACCCCGCCTTCGCCCAAAGATGCTGAGATAGGCTCCAGCCCCCCGCCCCCTGTGTGACCCCTAACGGGATAAGCGGTAGAAAATTGATGGATGGATGGATTATGTTTAAGGCCCAATAGGGACAGGCATACAGCTATGAACTACACAGATCAACTAAAAAGTATACTTCCTCATTTGAGATTAACCACTCAACTCAAATATTTCTGGGCAAAGTAAGTCCTTATGGAGTTCAGCACTTCTTTGCCACTTTCTCATTAGCATGATGAAATGGAAACTGTGCTGGTGCACGGACACAGCTGTGAGCTTTTGAGTTTGAGAAAAAAGTTTTGCCCAATAATAATTCATAAAACAAGCAGGCAAATTAATTGCTGAATTTGATCTTGGTGGAGAAACTCTCCAAAGTTAGTGGAGATAAGCGGGACATCAATCAGCCACATGTGTTTGCTTATTTTTTAAAAAGCTGGGACTTGTTATCAGGGCTGGGCAGGACTTTAGGCTCCACACATCTTGTTGTTGTGGAGCCTTTCTAGTCTTAAGTGCAATGCAGAGACGGGGGGGTGGTGGCTAATGGCAGTAGCAGTGTGTGTATGTGTGAGTGTGTATATGATGGGGCTTGAACCCTGCTGCTAACCGCTCCCCCTCTTCTGCACAGGCAGAGGCCGGTGTCTGGATGGGTGCCAGAAGTTCTGAACTAATATTCACAATAATGTTCCTACTCAGAGGGGCCAGTGATAGAAAACGCTGTGGAGTCGTGCCAGCTTTTATTCCCCTCTTGTTCTCTGCTTTCCACTACAACACCACACCTCCTTCAGCTCTGGGAGTCTCTCTTTCTGTAGTTCTACCCTCTGTTCCCTTTCTCTCTCTCTCTCTCTCTCTCTCTCTCTCTCACTCTTTCTTAACCATTTTTTAAAGCTTATCGCAGCGTGAAAAGCGTTTGATTAATTACTGTATATGTGTGAGTTTGCTGCAGCTAAGTATGTTATTATGGTGTCATTCAAAAAGTACACACCATTACAGCCCATTTCTGATTCTACACCCGTATTTGGTCACTTCTCAGGACTGTTCAAGGTTTTTGTCATTATAATTTATTCTTTTTTTTCATTTACTATTGTTGTAACTACTAAACATTTTGGAAAAATAAAAATAACTTCAATTAAATTTTATTTGAGCTTGTATAAACTACAAACTAACAAAACAAAATTTGAACATACATGCACAAAATAATGGGCATGCCAGTCAGTCAGCCTCTCTTCATTTATTACGTTTGTGTTTATCATAAAATGTCAGAGAGGGTTTGTTTTGGTTGAAATAAATGAGCAGGTTTAAAATCGATAAACAAGCAGTTTATAGGATGATTTGTCATCAGCGGAGCTCCGGTTGCTTTCTTACGCTGTTCAGATTTTGACATAATGCAGTGTTGACTGTCAGATTGCTGTAATAGGTGACCAGTAGTAATAAACTCAGAGTTCTTTTTTAAGATGCCTTTCTGTCATTTCTTATTCTGCTACAGTATGCATGACATCACCTCAGCAAGTCTCCATATCTCACAGTTCCTAAATTCTCATGTAACACAACTGGGCATGAAATACTTTTGTGACCTTACCGGTGATCCCTGAATAGTAATTCTGTCTCATACTCATGCTGAATATAGCCTTTGGCTCACATTGCAGCGCACCAGTGAAGAACCAGTGTTTTATGAGTCTCTCTTTAGGGAGGCTAGAAAGGGGTGTTGTCTCTAGAGGCTGTCTGTAGAGTCTAGAGACAGAGATGTACTCTATCTCCTCTGAGCCATTTCTGCTCAATACTTTATGAACCCAAATCACACTGGCAGCATTTGTCTTTGCATTAGCCTTTATGTGTGTCCATGCTTCTGGCTGTGTGTGTCTTTGTGTACACGTATGTCAGGCGCATGCTACCGCTGCACCCTCACCTCCCTCAACCACTGTGCTGATTGTTCCATTGATGACAGAATGCATCAAACCCCTCACACCCCCCAAAAACTGATGATGCTGTCGCCCCGAAATTCCTTTTGTAGCCTTACTATCGAGAATCACCATAAATAACCATGACATCATCACATACTTATCTATAGGACGTCCCATGCTGATCGATAGTATGGCTCCTGCAGTGTAAATAGCTTCTAATGTCCCATCTTCCCCTTCAAATAGGTTTACATTATTTATGATGGCTGTTAGGTTACCAGTCCAGGACACAATTTATTTCATCCCACCTCTGCTCCTATTGTAATAGTGCTTTTGACTCTTGATGGGAGATTGGAGGGAAGCATGCATTGCTCATAGAAGAAAAAAAAAATACACATGTCTGGGTTCTCAGAAAGCACCCACAAACACACATTTCTCCAAGGGAGGTCTACAAGTCTCATCATTGGGATGATGAGGAGGAGGAGGAGGGGGAAAAAATGAGGAGGGGCAAAAGTGGACCTGAGTGCTGCCTGGTCGCACCCTGTGGTAATGACGGGACATCCGTTACTGAGATGACAGTGAGAGTGGCAGGCCTATTTCTGCGGCCACTGGTGCACTGTGACGGATTGGACAGACAAGGCGGTTGGAGCCTGCGTGGAGATGACAGGCTGCATTTCCATTTCAATGAAAAATCTGGCCAAGGTAGCTAACGCGGCTGGCTGAGTGCGGAGAAGAAGCACGCTAAGCGGCCAGGGGCACAGCCTTGGTACTGTTTTCTTGTTGGCTGGTCAGTCTACTTTTTCAGTGTTTCTATCTCTTGCGATCCTTTCCTCCATCTACTGATTTGCATATGAAGGTGCCACTCTGTGTGTCTTTCTGCATCCTGTCTGTACTGCAAATTTCAACATCAGATGTGAAATGCAGCCATTTAACTATAAAGTAAGTACATGTGGCCCCACATGAGGGTAATAGTAGTGCAAAATACGTGTGTATGAGTGTGTGCATAGGTTAGTCTAGTTGCCAGCTCCATGCTGTTGGATAGAAACAGACATGGCAGACGTTTGGAAGTAATTATATCAACACAGACAGTTTATAACTCATAGACAGTAGAATAACACACCATTTCATATTCATCATTTAACACAAACACAAGACCGTACACTAAGCAAGCAGACTCCCTCTGAAAACTTTTATGCCTGAAGGTTGGGGTCCGGGAACACTTCACCAGGGGTGGAAAGACAGGAATTTTGCTGAGGTGAACAGCTTACTAGTCTAAAAAAGAGGGGCAGCAAAAAGTGTTATCCCCCACCAAAACCCTGGGGTTTGTGGGTGAGAACGGCCTGAGGAATGTCCATCCTCACGCCTCATTGGCATTCTCATTGCTGCACGCAGATCGAGCAGTGGAGATGGGACGTCGTAGATTTACGGGATGTGTCAGAGGCTTCACATCCTCCGGCCCCCCTGGGGCAAATCTCCTGTCTTGATCATGCCTGTAAGGAAAACAGCCGTCCCTCAAAGGCTGACAGTGAGGTGGAGCCATCCAAACATGCAGGGAGGACGGAGACTGGTAGAAATGAGGAATGTAAAAGAGGGAGGTAAGGATGGAGGGAGGCCACCTTTGATTAAGGCCGCCGCAGATCGTTCACACATCACTACACTTGGTGAAAACCCCAAGTTGGCCTCCTGCAGACACTGAAGGCTGATGATTGTATCTTAGTGGAGTAATACCAATGACAAGTTCCCATGGTGATGCATATAAACAAACAGTGGCTGATCTGATCAAAACCTGATGTTCAACAGGTGTTCACATTCAGTAGCTGTTAGTTGTATATTCATAGCCATTAAAAGGACTTTAGAAAACAGGAAAAAAATGTATGCTTGTGTTTTTCTCAGCATCAATCATACACCAAAGGATCCTCAAAGTGAGAAGAGGCTCTGGCTCCTTAAAGCCCAAAGAAACCTTTTTCGTCCCCTGGAGGAATTGGTAGCTGCTCAGGAAGTGAGTCTGGTGCCAGCAGGATGATTTATTGCTCCGTGTCCTGGGTCATGGCTGGAACTAGCACCATTGTCACTCAGGGCCAGAGAGAAGCACCACATGGCCCAATGAGAGGCCGCCCCAAACTCTAAAGACATCACAATGCCAGTCATAAAGCAGTTTGGAGGGGAGGAAAGTGGCCTTCAAACAGTTTGGAGGGAGAGGACAATTGCAAGAAAGAATATGGCTGACACAAATGGTCCCCTCATTGTCTCTGGCCTCCTCTCCTCTCCTCTCCTCTCCTGAGCTCATGACAAGGCAAAATTGATTTTGCTTGATTTTTATTTTTTTTCTCTTCTCATCTGTGCACAAGACACTAACTCGTTAAGACTTCACAGGGCCTGCCAGGGCTCGAGAAAACAATTAGTTTGTTGGAGTTGTCAGAAATGGCCACTGAGTTTAGCAGGAAGAAATCCTTTGTGACGGATCTGTACTGACAGTGCAGGCCGGTGAGGAGGGAGCAACAGACTCCCAGAGTGCCCGGTATACTGGAGGAACCTTTGGGCTGCATTAACCCTTATCTGTGAGCGCCGACGAACAAAGTTCCCTCGCAGGCTACCTGCTGCAGCCTGGAAAATCCTATTACACACCGCAGGGGGGACACTTGGGAACACTCCACCGGGAAATCTGTCTCCCTCGGATCGTACCAGAGACAGGACATCGAGTTCTCTTGCCACCTCCTTGACTCATTCTGCCTCTCTTTCATTCATTCTGGCTGATTTAGTCTCTCTCACTTGTACTCTTCTTTCCCCCTTATCCGTCTTCGTCTTTCTTCTGCCTCATCTATCACTCTTGTTTTTGTCCTGTCTAGTTGTCTAGTTTTGCCTACCCTATCTTCTCACAGACCACCCCTCAGTGGCTGTGTATCAGCACATTTTAAGTCTCCTTCTTCATCCCACTCACCCCCTGCCCCTCTGCTCTCTCCAAGGGAGAGAAACATTATCCATTTCCCACCATCTTTGGATGGGTGAGCTGCATCTATTTGTGGATTTAAGGGTGATTGCTATGCATGGAGTTTGAATGCCTGCCCCATGCTAAAGTTGAGAAAAATATAATACAAAACACATGAGCGTGCAGTGTGCTGGATGTCTAACCCAATATATCCCATAACCGCTCCCTTTTTATTGCTCAATTTACATTTTCAAACCATGAACGATCTGGGTATGAACAAGATACCTTGTAAACGCTGCTTTGATTCAGTTAGAATAACATTCCTGGAGTCACTATGAGCATAAACAAGAAACGGAACTCTCCAGTACAGAAATGAAGTCTCCTGTGCAGCATATGTTGATTATAGTGCAGCAAAGATTTCCCTTTAAATAGAACACTTTTAGAGAAACAATTTTCTATTATTGTTTAGTAATTATTTAGAATTCTGAGTTTCAAATCATTCCAATATTGTTTTTATTTGTATGAGCAGGTGCAATAGATTCTTTAAAAGATAGCATCCACTATAGATCATTTTTATCTTAAACTAATGGATGTTTATTCTGAATATGATTAAACATCCCTTTCGATAATGAGAGAAATTGATGGACAGTATAATTATTATGCAACCTGAAAGCAATTACAAAACAATTTCTGGCCAGGATGTGATCCTGGGTTATTACCTCAGTAATTAGCCCCATTAAACACAAGAGCCATGCTAATTTAAAATGTGACCTTCAAACATTGTACAAATTTAAGAAATACACTGATAGTTAATTAGTGCTCAGTGCAACAAGGGATTGCAAAGTGATGACATAGTTAGTGACTGGCTGGTCCTCGTGAGTAAATCTCCATCATTCATCCATACGGCATATTATTTTGAACATAGGGCAGGGCACTATGACAACATACTGTATATAACAAATCAATAGATATTTTCCTTTATAATTTATATTAAAACTCTTTCTAAGTGGTGGCTGCAACCTGACACACAGTAGCATTTTAAATCATTCTGCTGTCGGTTTACATTTACTACACGTATTGAGTAACGACAAACAGACATGAAGAAGCAATATACAGAAAATCCCCTACAACTGCTTCTGTTGTTTGGTGGTACTTTGGATACAAAACTCTGACAACAACCAGAAAACAGTACATTGCAATGATGCCGCAGAGCAGTTCCTGTGATGGACTGACATGACAAACCTCTTTTACACTTACAAAAGAACCATGAGAGACAGTAGAGGAAGAACCAAACATGGAAGGCTAGTGATGAAAGCACAAATGTGTGCATATTTATAACTCAATAATCCAAATACTTTGCACTAAAAATAAAAATATTTGGACCTGAATCAATCAGCAATGCTACGACTTTGTATATTTTCGCAGAATTTACAGAAAATGTACTACATTAAGGTATATATCATTATCGAGATATGACATTAGCTGTATTCGATCATGTGCAATACAAGCTGTAAACAACCTGATATTTTCATCATTTGCCCCTTAGACATCTAAGGCTTTCTGCACTGCTCTCGAGCCACATCAGAAGGGAACACAGAGGTCCACCTCACAAATATTGACTTTCCAATAACATGAGGGTGCACTGCACCCTATCATATGGCTCGAATTAAAGCATTATAACATAATAGAGCAAAGTCGGGGTTAAGACCTCATTACTGCCACCCGGGGCTTCTGCTTTCTCTCTCTCTAAACCTGGCAGTTCTCAGTTCTGGTTTTGGACCAGTTCCACTCTAATTGGGGCAGCAATGTGGTGTAATTGGAAGAGGGGTCCAGTGTTACTTGGTTCAATGTGGCCCACCTTGTGTTTTTTAGCGCTCATCCCAGTAATAAGCTCGCAAACTAGACCAAACCTTCCCATTACTGTATGAACTGCAGTGCGGGGATAGAAACAAGAGATTTAAACTCATGCAGAGGTGCACACTCAATATGGAATACATGGATACAGAAGTATGGAAGTCGCGACTGTGTGTGTATTATGAGCCTGGCAGAGGCTAAGAGGACAGAGGGCCTTGGCTTACATCTGCTTGCAAAGGTCTGACCACAGACACAGAGAAAGTGGTTCAGTAGAGCAGTATTAGCTCTTGATTATTTGCGTTAACCAGTACTTAGATTTACTGCCTGAGTAATGCGAGCTGACTGGTAGTTAAGCACTAGCAGCAACTCAAGGCAGAAAGGCCAGGACGGTGTTGCTGTTCCTTCTCTTTTTACCCCAGACTGTACCAATAAAAAGCCTGTAAGCTCTGCCCCCGAGTCACGGTCTCTCCCCCCTTCCAACCCTCCCCATTGGGAAGACATTTGGAAACAATCAGAAGAGTGTTTTAAAGGAAGGCCCTTCCCATATCAATCCCCCTATAGATAAGATATCTATGAGCTGGGCTCTGTGGCCTCGCACACGGAATTCATCACCTTTGTTTCCTGTACACTCTGTAGGGGTCCCCTCATTTTCACTCCTGTCTGTGCAGAGTGCTGGTGCACATTTTGTGTGTGTTAAACCTTGGGGGTTTAATGTGTTGCTCTATATTTGCAGGTGACTGTGAGTAAGCATACACATTCTAAACATACATAGCTGATTTGTGTAAATAAATAAACCAACTGTTTTTTTTCCCTATTTTCGTGCTTGAGTCCTGCAGTCAGGATAACAAGGTGTATTTGATTTGAGCACTCCTAACCTGAGTGGAGGCATTCATTTCCTCATGTTACCCCATCTTTCAGCACATTTTCAGCCAAAAAGATATAAATGATAACAGGATTCTTCACATTTTAGTCACAAGTTCAGACAAAACTCAGACTGCATGATGTTAAAATAAACTAACATTACCTAATCTCTTATTTCTGGGACATACATTTCAGAATATTGCATATATTATTATTCATTTGCACGTACAGTACTAGCGCATCTCCAAAAATTTGAATATTGAGTTTTTTCATCAGGTATTTAAGAAAGTGGCTAGTTATTATATATTCAT
>KV751316.1:541410-555930 GCA_001698575.1 Mola mola | reverse complement strand
CACGCACTAACAAGAGTGTATGGGGACACGTATGCAACACACAGACGTCACTCCAGATCCCAAGATCAAGCTTTCAGAGAGTTTACTACTTCAGAGTTTGTTGCTTCTGCTGTTCTTTGAACAAATTGAGTGCTGGTTCCATTAAACAGCAATACAGGTTGAAGTGGCAGTATGACATTTTTTTTAACACAATCCCACACTGTTAACTTCTTTGTTTTTTTCAGCAGATTGTGAGCTGACAGCCCTTCAAATGACTGGTCCTCTCCTGACCGGGCATCTGCCGCTTCCCCTCCCATCCTCCCGTCCTCTCCTGACCAGGGGGTTCCGGAGACAGGCACATCCAGGAAAGGCCCTGCCCAGCCACCTAATCCTCTACACCCATTCACCATCATTGCTAATCTCTTTCACCGCCTCCCCACCACCACCACTACCACCAACACTACTGCCTCCACCTTCACCTCCGCCTCTCACTCAAGAGGTGCACAAAAGCCCTAAGCGCCCCTGTCCCGCCCCACTCACCATCCCTGCCACTCTCGCACCCCTAACCCGATCCACCCATCGCACCCTACCGCAAAAGGCACACAGCTTTCTTAGCCCAAGACCCATAATCCCATTGGGCGTTGAGTTTGGGTGAGTCCAAAGTCTCATTGAGTGCTGGATAACTCTCTCCCAGACTCTAGCTCTCTGTCTTATTGTTGCTGCTGCTGAGAAGAGGAGAGACACAAATGGAGTTTGAATTTCAATGTGCCTAACGACTCAGAGAGAGACAGCAGAATATAGACAAGTGGGCATCCAGGCATTAAGAGCATTTACAAGGAAGCCATGGAGAAACTCATTCAAATACAGTGACTAAGTGCAGGTCACCTCATCCTTATTCTTTCACATGAAAGACAGAATGCAACACAAAGTTGATGGTTTATACTATAGCGAAATTACCTCACAAATAAATAGAGCATTTAACATTTTATTCATTTTAAACTTTTGAGATGTAATGTGAATTTACCCATTCACTGAGCTTTGCTAATAAAACATTCCATCTGTGCTCTTGTCTGATCCCAAAGAAACTTCAATGAGGTTGAATGGTCAGCATATCTTGCATTCAGATATTTAAAGCCATTTCAATTTCACATCACTTTTATGTTCAGTGTTTATTCTTCCTCCCTTTAAAATACTAGAGATATACATAGAAATTACATGGCGTTAATAAATGTACTTTAGTTCCTATTTATATAAAAGGTCTTGTATAGCAAACAAAGTTCATGGTGGGAGATTAAATCTAAAAATCTCCATGATTTTATCTCTGATTGAAAATATTTAATTTTGCAACACTAACTTCATGACCTGTCATATTTAACTTTCACTTGGAATGGTCTCTTCTACTATTTTTGATGGCTGATTCCATTTATATTGACACAGTCATAATCATCATCCTCTCAACAGACACACAACACAATTCGACATTCAGAGTGTCGAAGTCAGACGTGGGACTACAGGCACAGTCAGCGCTCACGCTCTGCATGGCAGCCTAGGGATCGTCTCATCCTGACAGACCCCTCACTGCTGCTTCCCTACCTCTTATTTACTGAAGCTATCTTTTCCATAACTCACCATTCCTGTATTCATAAAGCATCATGGAGACCATAACTCAGTCTTCCCCTACATGAATAAAGCCCCCAAAATTTATGGTGGTGGCGCTGAGGAGCAGTGGCCTCCCAGGTGACAAACTTCCCCCAGTCTGTCACCACTGGCCTGCGCCACCTACAGCCCTTCATCAAATGCTCCAGATGGGAGCGCCACTTTACCATTCCCCTGGTTGGTGACCTCACCTCATTGCACCGCACAGAATTGATGATGAAAGCAAACATATCTATCTGAACTCACATTTACCAAATCAATTTTATTTTTACAGACCCGTCTGCAGGCTTATTGGCATATTGACGGTTTGCAGGCGGGAGGAGGGGTGAGCAATGAGCAAGTGATGGTAAGCGTGTGGGCATGAGAAAGGCGGAGGGGAGGGTCAGGAGAGCTAAATGGCGTTTACCATATTTAATGCAGAGGGATGGCATCACTGAATATCCATTCTGAATAATGTGGCATTTCATCATAAATTCTTTACAACTTATTTACTTAATGGAAAGAGTTATGGCTCGCTGTCAGGATGGTAATTAAACATTGTGATACAGTGCTGCCTCCCCAGGATCCCATCTTTCCCCTCAACACACCCTTCCAGCCACAGCTCACACACACACACACACACACACACACACACACACACACACACATGCATATACAACCCAGCTCCTCAGCTGCTTTAAATACATATTATTATTCAAGCTTCCCATAAATTACTGATGATTTAAAATTCATGACACCTTTTTTCTTTTATTTCCTTCCCTGGGAAAAGTGGAATAAGAGACAAATTGTTTAACTGGCTGTAAATCTCTTCTGAAAGGATGGAGATTAAGATTTTGAGTTATAAGAGCAGACAATATTAACAGTCTTTCCTCATTAATTTAGGAGACATTTATATATTGTGTTGCAACCTTACCAGTTTATAATGAGGGAGAATTCTTTTTCCAGAAAAGCAGAGAAGTCCAGAGTGGGGAAAAAAAAACCGAAACAATTTGGTTCCAGCCAAAAATGACTGAGTCAGAGTTCTGAAGCAGCACTCTGTGACGCAAACCCAGCAAGTATCAGTCCAAATCCAAAACTATTTATATGAGCCGAATGTTGCCAATTCACTCTTTGACTGTTTCAAGTGAAGGATTTAGGTAATAAACCGATTTTTCTAAGTGATCGAATGGGGAATCATCCTTTTATTTAAACTTTTCACTTTATCATCTGGATGCTGAGTGATTCTTAATGACCTTGGTTCTGTCCTACAAAGGACCAAAAGCCTGAATATGAAGAAGGAAATCCTCACATCCAAATTACAAAGGATTTATTTTGGAAGTCTAAATCATTCTGATTCTCTGCCAGCCTCTTATTCCTGCTCCATAAAACTAAAGTAGCCTGACACTTACGGAGACCACATCCAACCTTTGCGCTTTTCCTGTGACCCTGTATTCGATTTTTGCGCCAACTGACCAATATGTGATTAGCCAATGGCCGCACAGGGTACCTAACCAGGATGAAAAAGGGATTTATGGCTTTTCATTTTAATTGAGCTAAGAGCACAACCCTGACTCCCTTTCTTCCAGTGACACTGAGCTAGCATTACATCACTGGGCTACAAACGACAACAACAGCCTTATGGTCACTGGGCTAAATGTGATCATGACGCCATTGGAGGAAATTAAAAAGAGGATTGTTGTGAATATTGCAGTGTATATCAGGCCAGGAAACACACCTCCTTTTCAGAAAGTATGCTAACACTCTGGTAAAAAATAGGTTACTGAAGTGCATCTTTGCTCCAAAGCTCTAATTGTTCTGTTATGTGTCCACTAAATATCTTTACCAGAGTTACAAACTATCCTTAAACCACTGAAAACCATGGTGTGCAATCAGAATAACCTGTTTTATGAAGTTTTGATGTTCAGCAGACTCTGAGCACATAATCAGCAAGAGGCACTGATTCTACAAAGCAATCATTTTGTATCATATTAAGCACACAAACTTTACTTCATTTGATGTGGTCCTACCTCCCAGCCTTGAGTGGGGTTTTGGAGAGAAGCCCTGTGCTCTCCTTCATATGGTCCAAAGCGCTCCCCGATGTCTACCTTCCTATGGCTCCAGATGCCCAGGCCTCCATCTTGAACTGCCGACTCTCTCAGTTCAAAGTCTGGGGGAATGGTCAGATCTTCTTGGGAAAGAAACATGCTCTTGGGTTGGAATGACAACGTGTCCTGGGGTGAAGAATCATCATCGGAGATCAGAGGGGATGCTGGGTCTTCTGCCAGGGCCGAAGAAGGAGCGGGATCCCCATCAGAGCCACACACATCGTCTAAGATGTCGGACGAGTAAAGAGCAAACTCATCATCACCATCACCTGCAAAGGAGACAGTCTCTATGTGAGGGTGATACTCAAAATGATCTATGTGACTATTAATGCTGACGACTGGTTGTCATTCTTTATGCTCTGTAAAGACATATTATATAATGTAGTTTACTGTTGAGTCCATAGACTGTATATAAAGATGGAGGAGATGAGTTCTCCACAAAAGGGAAGCCAAAGCCTTCTTGTGGCTGCGTGCAATATAGGTCATAAGTCCCTCCACTATTATTTTATGGAGGACTTGGGCCAAATTGAACTATTTCGTCAAATTTATCCAAAAAATGGTTTCTCTCATTTTCTGTAATTTTTCATCCAGCTGGTGTATGTGACGTGTTAGCATGGTAGGAGTTGACAACACTTACCTTCATCTATGTCAGTTTCTAAAACTCACTCCCAGACTATAAAGTACCAATACTGTAGTTTCCTGGGTTGTTAGATACTGATGTTTAGGGTGACTGACCAACCCACTAATTCAATGCATCAGTATTTGACAAGGACTTCCCACAACAATGAAAAAGTTCTAAAGAAGCTTCAAGTCTTGATCTTATTTTTGGTATTAATAGCCCATGAGTAAAACATATAAAGTGTGCGTCTGTTAATTTGCTCTGTTCTGCTAAACAGCAGAAGCAAAATATGGTGTCAAGTGACAAAGCCCGGATTTTGTTGGCACTGAACTCAGTATCAAAGGGATATGTCAAAAACATAGAGTTACAGCAACAACATGCTACGTTTGCCATTTGTTTGAGCTCATGCCAAGGTAGGTAAGCAGGGTCTGCTCATCATTGTACAGCTCTGACTGTTTTATATTTCCTTTTCCTGAACCATTTCTCCACTGTACAGTGAAAACAGAAGGAAGCATAGTGGGGTTATTTGTGAATAGAGTGAAACGGGGCATCGAAGTACGACCCTTGAACCCACACTGCGGTTCTTCAGAATGGCACACGTGGCTGGTGGAGCTTAGTGGTGTAGGAGGGATTCAATCACTGACAGTGTTGACACAGTGAAGCCAAATAGCATGGATCTGAGGTCTTAAAAGTTTAAAATGTTTGTCTTTGAAATAAATGGAAAGGAACACAGACATACAAAAAACAGACTTAAAATAGGAGATGGACAAGTTCCCATAGAGATAATCAGAGAAGCAAGCTAAGACACCAAACACCGGAAATGATTCACAGGAAGCTGCCGCTCCCCCAGCGTGCATCTGAGACGAGCTGTGCCTAACGTTGGCTGACAGGGCATGGCAAGCGGGGGCACGGCTAATGAGGCTCCACAACCCATCCCTGGGCTGAGGAACATTCCTGAAGGGCTGCCTGTGTGACACTGTACTGCAGCGCTGTCAATCGAGGAACCTTTGATCCACACAGATACACACACTCACTCACACACACACTTTTTAACCGGCCATGAAGTAACTGTGCTTCTCACTGATTGAACAGCTGGTCGTAAACTAATCAGAGATTAGATGTGATCTCACCTCTAAACTGCTGCAAACTTCAGCACATTACTTGAATCACAAGACACCCAAGTGCATTATGTGTAAATATCCTTAAATTATGTGTAACTAACAGAACACGGTCAGGCCATGATTACTGCAGGGTGTAAAGGAATGCAAAACTGTCTGCTGCAGCAGAAAGAGAACATGTGCTGCTTTCTTCTGCCACTGGAGGTTAACAGTTTCTGTCAAAATGCATGTTTGGAATGAATGATCAAATCTCTGCATGGTTTCATAGTGCTGAATCAGCTGTCTATTGTAGATATCTTGCTGACATATCTGTGTATTGAAGTACAGGTGTGTATTTGTATCTACAGTTTGAGTATTTCATATAATTATTCCCTGCAGCAATACCTGATCACAGTGTCTGTGCAACTATTGTGTTCAACACATATTGTTTGGACACAACACACACTGGTGAGCCGGGTCAGGCATGAAACTCAGTGTGGCTTTGGGAGTCCACATAATGATTTTCAGCACAGAGTATGTGTAACATGGTTATAGTCCTGGACATAAAGCTTGCCATATGGTGGAGAGACAAAAGATTTTAAACAGGTAACTTTATCCTTCCATTGCTGTTTCTAGGCTGACACTGCCCCTCCCCTCCTCACCCTGGTCCAAGTTTCTATTTAATTTATACCAGAAATTCCCCTGCTCCACTGAACTCAATGAGAGTATTTCACCTTATAAACATATATGTTTCTGTAGGGTAAACGTTAGCCAAAAGCAAATATGCTATGTTCTGAGCTTTAAAAAATCGTGGCTTCATGTGCAGATGATTGATAAGACAAACACCGTAGCCCTGTTTAGACGTGTGAGGCGGTATGGTATGATGATCGGATTTTTGTGTACGTGTGCCTACTTAAAGCAGACAGTCTTGTTTGTTTGTTCAGTAATGGACATTACTTCATCATTGCGAGCTGACGCCCTTCATCAAAGAGGCAAGGCTAAAAGAATTCTGGGTAGGAAGGGGGAACTCCAGCTGGGAGCAGCATCATGGCTTCGACTGCATTATTAACCAAGATGGCACGGCGTGATAATACAAGAAAGCAAGTTTAGAAAAGGAAGAGAGAAACTTTGATGTTTAGGTTTGTAAAAGTCAACAAGGGAAAAATAATAATGAAAACAATATTATCTCCCCATCAAAATCACTCGGGAACATATGAAAATACATCACAGAGCACACACACAGATGTGTACATCCCATGTATTTAGATTTTAACATTTGACACTAAATTCATACATTTTTATTAAGAGGGAAAACATTTGTACCCGGGCGTGTTATCTGCATGGGCAGAATGATTTTCACCTCTGCCACGAGATGTTGGGCAGACTCATACATCACACGATTACCCTGAGCAGCGAGCTCGGCCGCCATCATCAGGGAGTGAATTAAAGATGATAGAAAGAGCTATTAATCACTGTGACAAAGCCCCTAATGGAGGTGTGACCCTGCCACGGCTGACAGGACGGTGAGGGGACGCACCCTCGGGACAAATGGGTACATATGTTTACAGAGAGAAGTAGCTACCTGTGGTCATAGTTTGCCCACCTCATATCTTATCTCTCTCTGTCCAACTGTCTTTCTTGCTATTATTGTCTAGCAGCTGTGTGTCTTTAAAGCCTTGCAGGTCTCCATTTTACTCTCAATCGACAATATGATTTTCAAATCATTAATCATCAACTTTATCCCTCTATCTTGCATGTTTTCATTGCTCTTAATTTCAAGGCACAATTATATTTCTGTCACTTAATTTGAAAAAAAAAAAAAAAAATGCAAATGAATTATTCAATTCATTTAATAATTAATACATGTAACAGTATAAGGTAAACACAACAAAAAAAAATAGTTTTTGGCCTAGTTGTTTCCACTATACCTTATAGTGCACAGTGGTAAACAAGCACTTTAAAGGACAGATGTGAAAATGTATCAGACAGCACGTGATTTAAAGTAGCCAGAGGTGTGACAGTTGAATGATTGTATTAGATCGTGGAATATAGAAATGAATGCCTCACTTACAAGGACTGGCCCTAATGCTTATCTAAAGACATCATTTGTTGCCTGAGGGTCCTGGGCAGTATTTTAGCTGTTCCTAGGATTGTGCTCCTCTGGACAGAGATCTCAGATTTTATTCCTGGGATTTACTGGAGCCACTCTCCCAGCTTGGGGGTTACAGCCCCAAGTGCTCCTATCACCACTGCTACCACTGATGCCTTTACTCCCCACATCCTTTCCAGCTCCTCTTTCGGCCCTTGGTATTTCTCGAGCCTCTTGTGTTCCTTCTTCCTGATGTTGCTATCACTTGGGATTGCAACACCTACCACTACCGCCTTCTTCTCTTTTTTGCTGACCACCATGATCTCAAGTTGATTAGCCACCACCATCTTATCAGTCTGGATCTGGAAGTCCCACAGGATCTTACTTCGTCATTCTCAATTACCTTCATATAGAGTGTTGTGGCAAAAAGCGATAAAAAGTATTATAGTATTTTTCTTGTTTTTAAAAGTGAAACACATACTAACGTGTTCAAAGTAGTAATAGTAATAGTAACATCTGAGTATCTGACTGTTGATCTGTACTTAGCTCGGTATTGCAATACGTATGGTAAGAAAATGTGCGCAAGTACCACATCCACAGCAGAGGTATACATTTTTAATCATACATTGTATACAGCTGCTAAACCAACTTAAATGTTGTTTTAGAGGTTTCAGAATATGTGGGAGGGGTTGAGGGGGGGTTGACTGCCATTATTGTACATGGATTAATTTGCTTGAAGAAAGAGGCTAGCCTGAGGGAGATGCAAGCGTAAAATAAAGAGACTTATCTTTTATTTGGTTCATTTTAACACTCTCAGCTACCGCCAAACAGAAAATGGCTGCTGTTGATTTTACTAAGCGTTGTTAATTACAGTGCATCAGTTTATGTCCATATTTCCTCAGTGGGGTGTATAGGAGTGTGTTTGGAGCCCCAGGCCTCAGGAGAGGCAATAATCTTCCTAATTAACTCTGTCTTTGTGCATAATGGAGGCCTTAGCACCGCTTTTACGGAGTGTTTTGCTCCACTTGGTTGACGGTGGTACAGAGTGATACAAACCACAAACACAATGGCAACTGTGTTGGACTGTAAGGTCCATAACGTATCTCTCAATATTTGCTTATCCAACCCATTATATATATATATATGTGTGTGTGTGTCTCAATGTTGAGGATGTGTATCAGTATTGGCATATGTTAATTTATCACACAAACAGGGACTGATATTGTACCACTTGTTCAAGCATATGCACACACACACACACACCAGACTAACAGGAGCAGAGCTCTTTACACAGTCTTAATTAATGACAGCATTGTCTATGTTTTTTCACTGTGTTAGTCACCCCCCCCCCTTTTCAAAATGGAAAACAGTCCATTAAGGACCCTAGGCCGAGTTACCAATTAACATTGCACAACAAACTGAAACTTAGAGCTGGTCCCTTTGTGCACACACGCGCAGACACCTAATTAATTAGCATTAGTTGTGATTAATAATGAGGGTCCTTTAATGGCAAATCTACAGCTCCAATGGCAGTCTGACACAACAAAGGGGTCTTACGCATGGCAGGATTTATCTGGAGAGCTGCTCGGGGATTTTAACATGTTTCTCACAGGCCTGACAAATGGCCTATTAATTATCTAATGTTGTCTGACAACAGCTGCTTGATAAAGATGTATGTTTGGACAGGGTGAGGAGGGGAAGATACACTGGAGGAATAAAAGAGATGTGTGTAAATAGGAGGGGGGGTGTATGAAGGAAGGAAAAATGAGCTTGTGAGAGTGAGTGAACTCTTGCGAAAATTAATACAATTTTAGCCCACAGTTTAACAGAATTTAAGGAATCTCAAAAATTCATTCATGACAAATTGTCACGCTTCTTCTTCTGTGATTATTTGGTATAATCAACATGACGGATTAACAAACTACATTTATTTGTAATGAAATGCAAATGAATGAAGTCCTGATGAATTCAAAGATGGATGTACAGCTCACGCACACACACACACACACACACACACACACACACACACACATTCATACAAGTACTGTTCACTTCTTAAAACCCAAATCAATATCATCAACGAGGAGGCCTTCACATCAACCCGACCGCCTCATATCATTAACTCTCTAACAACATTGAGCATATGGGCATTCATCTCCCTGATTCAATCTCAGTTGTGACTCTAATTCCCAGAGTTTCTCTTCTGTCTCTGTGTTGACAGGTGCTCTTAAGTAAGATGCCAGTTGCCAAACAATTTTTATGATTGTTTTAGCTCTGCATTTGGCCTAATTAGATAGGATCACAGTGGAAAGCTAACTTATGCCTGTCAAATGGAAAGCAAACAGAATAACAACCCGGTGCTCACACTGTGTCCACAAGCCATACATCAGTTGCAGTAAAAAGAGGATGGGGGGGGTACACCGAATCACATACTTTCTCCAGGATAGAGAGGAGTGGGAAGAGTGGAATAAATTGAAATAGGAAAGGCAGGAAGATGAAGTGAAATCCAGGTCTTAATGGTGCTGTAGTGTCAGAGGAAATAACATTATTGTCATACAAAATAAGGGTGCTTCCCCATATTATATAACTATTTTTATGCATAAAAGCAAACGGGAAAACATACAATGAGTATGTTTTCCAAGTCTGTACCATCTGCAAAAACATGCACATTTGAAAGCAATGATTCGTCCGTTTCTCCTCTGACAACACTCATTATTACCATCACCTTTTCTGTCTTCACCTGTGATTTAATCCCATCTAAGCATCCCTACCCACCGCCCCCTACCTCCCACGACATGTCACACTTCCTACGCTTTTTGATTTGTTTCTTTTGGTCAACTGTGCCATTCTTTTCATCTATCTTCCTGTTCTTCATTCGTAAAACCCTCATCAGCAGCAGCATGTCCAACAGATCTCTCCTGAAAAATACCATTGCAAGGTGACACAAGACTCCAGAAATATAAACGCAAGCCACATTTATGACCTAAACAGAAAGTGAAACCAAATGTTTATCCCAAAGACAATATACAAATAAAAATACAACATATGTTAATGCAAGCATTCACAGACCACCCCGCTCCATCCCTCAATAGTTTGTTTTTCTCTCTCCCATTCTTTTGCTTTCATGTCATGGATAACTGCCATTGAGCCATAATATAATTATGGCTCACAGTTGTGCACGTTTGAGAAATTGATTCCTCTGATGAAATGTGGGTGAGGCAGGTCTGGGCAGAGCAGAGAGAGGCGTATATCCAGAGTGGTTGCTGCCAGCATACCCCTAACAGTACTACCCCCCAAGCCCTGCGGAAAGCCCCCGGGGCACCAAGCTACCAGTTCAGCCCAGCCCAGCCTGTCCTGGTCGTTAAAAGAAATGATAGCATATGTGCATTGTTTAAGTTTGATGTCTTCATAATGCATTACACAATTAGATGGATTTGACAATTTCCATTAAACTTGATAAAATATTTAAGTGGGCCTGGGGATGGTAGTTCTTATCAAAGGGGTGCGAATCTGCAGTGCAGATGGGAGCTCTGGACTGGGAAGGCCATCAGTCAGATAAAGCTGTGCAAAAATGCCATCTGACGAAAAATATTGAAATACAAAAAAAAAAACAAAAAAATGTTCATGCCACCAAGATGGAGCGCATGTATGTGATTGACAAGAATAATAACCTGTTGGAGATCAGATGTATGACACTGTACTGTGTACATTGAATCAATATCCTTGTCCCAACATGTTTGCATTGGATGCTATAAAAATACTAAACGTCACAGAAAAGAGAGTGCTTTGTCACCATTGAGTGTACTATGTTGTTATTATCGTCTTCCCATAGAAAATTTTCCACTGAAGACAATTTTAGGCCACACAAATTTCCAATTATGGCACTTTAGCTTTAGATTTACCTCTGATGAAACCTGAAAAGCCAGTGTTAACATATAGTTTAAACAACCCTCGTGCATAAATATATACTACTAATTTAAGTCAGGGTTGTATGATTCTTTACATGACATATATAGCTCATGTATCCAGTGTATTCACAACATATCAGTGTATTAGTCCAACGCAAAACTTTTCTACCATCCTACTCCCTTTCCCTGCTGTGTCTGCATTATGCATTAAAACATAAGGTCCAGCCAGCACAGTAATTAAATCAGTTTAAGCAATCATTTCTAGCCACTCATGCTCATAGGTGAGTCTCCTTCACCCTCTTACCTCCGTCATTCTCATCTTCTTTTCTCCTTTTCCTCACCTGTCCCCCACCAACTAGCTTCGCACCTTTCTCCAAACCTCTCACTGTGCACAGCCACCCCACATCCATCACAGCCCAGAAATTTAAGGAGCCAAATTGGCCTCATCTGTCTCAATGTTGGATGCAGATGGAGTTTCTTCTGCTGAGGGAGGTGCAGTTAGTCACCCCTGCTGCCCCCACCCCTTCAATCTACTGCTTTAGAACCAAGCCAGTCTGCACCAGTCTCTTCGATATAGAGCCATGTTATGAGGGCAGCCACTGGGATAAAGGGGGGCACAGTGGTGAAGTGACCACTACATTGACCACACACATACTTGCCGCCTCATTCAGTTTTCTCTCAATCACATCTTTTCTTTTTATTTATTTTCCATCTAGCCTTCGTTCTTACTCACTCCATTTCTGTTACTCATTTCTTCCCACACACACAGATACGCACTCACCTCTACAAGCAGTGGTGGCCGTCGCACAGCCTCATTAATAAAGGCCTTAAATGAGGCACCATGCATAAAACATGAAGCACCGTGTGCTGCCGTAATGAACTGCTGCTCCATAATTGCATCTCAGAGCTGTAAAATGAAGACAAAATATTTGAAGAGGGATTCTGTCACCTCTCTGCAGATGCAACACTCATCACAGGCGTTTGCTGGGGCCCTCTGGGTCTACCCTTGACAGAGAGCAGAGGCTAAACACCCAGGGCGCTGACATTGGAAACACCCTCCAACTAATGGGACATAATTGAATAATTGCTGATTAGAAAATGGGGGTGGTGATAGCATAACAGTGACCAGTGTATTATCTGAAATGATCTCACTGGGAATGACAATATAAAAACATGGCACAAGGATTGATGTCAAAAATATAGACTGCATTTAATGCCAACTTGTAAATTATTTCATTAATTGGGGGGTTCAAGTATCCGTTATGCATCCGGTGATTGTGGAGGGATAACAGATGAGATGGTGCAAAATTATAAAGAGAATACATTAAGATAATTCATTCAGACAACCGGTTTCACTCAACTGAATAACAAAACCATTATTTTGTTCAGAATTACATATTGATTAGTAAAGACATAATAGCAGAAAAAAATAAAGCAATGTTTAAAAACACACAGACAACAAATACCTTCACACACACACACACACACACACACACACACACACACACACACACACACACACAGTGATAAGCTCAGTGACAGGCAAGCCTTGAAATGAGAGATTGGAGTCCAACCAAGGGGTGTCACCCAGAGAGTTAGAGAGTTGCTGTAGTGACAGCACGGCCGCAGTGACATAATGAAGGTGCTGTGGTTGTCACAGGGGGGTCAGCGGTGATCACACTGCCCATCTTGGGGGAGCTGGGGACACAAGTAATGAATCCAACCAATGACAAATGGCCTTCAAGTCAGGACTGAGGCATCTGACAAACTCAGACTCATCACTTGGACACCTTAAACGTTTCCAGAGACACACAGATCTGTGATCAGTCTGTGAGGCTAGATAAAGAAAGATACACCTCTGCAGGAACAATCTTTGGAGGCGACAATTTAGATATATAATCCGGGAGCTCTCTTTCCCAAGAAGCTTATAAACTCTACAAAGATCCCGTTTATTTAATTGTGTTTATTTAATGAATCCCATTCTCTCACCTCTGCCTGAAACCAAAGCATTTCAATCACCTAATCACACAACAGCAGGTCAGAGGTTTTTCCTGTGGCCATTGTTAAAGATCCCCAATCGACCAAGTTAGCATGGAAATCCCCTTTTTGCACTGTAAGAAAGCATGATCATATACAGTCTTCAGAAACAGGCTTGGTACTCCTTTAAAAACAAAGACAATCAGAAACAAGGTCCGTGAAAGAAAGAAAAACTTTTTGGTAGGCAAGATTATTTCTAATGTGCAAAGCTAGTAAAGACCACCTAGTGCCACCCGACATCCTCTATCTAATATTTCTGGATATGAATGGACTTTTTCCGTAGGTTGCTTTTCCATCCATGGCCTGCTTGCCTCAAGCACCATCAAAGCAGCTGGCCAATTCCAACTTAATTTTGTTGCAGAACTTGCTACATACAATAAGGTCCTTGGCTACAGAGACTTTCCAAACCGTGGGGTGACACGTGGAATAGACCTGGGCAGGGAGAGGTCCTGGAGAGGATGTTTGTTTAATGATTGTGCGAAGGCCAACATTCAGCCCCTGTGCTCCGAGCAACAAAATCCCCCTTGGAGCAAGCTGCTTATGTTATTTGTTATGGATGTCAATTTCCTTCTATTTAGGAGGTGATTTAACAGGGCAATACAGTAGGATTGTGCTCTTGTATGGGAATTGAAGTCTCATTGTGTAATGCACTGCACAATACTCCGTGGGTGTCTGGATGTAAACAGTATCAGTCATTGTCAAGACCAAGATGGGTATAAAGGTTGACTGCACAAAATTCTGCCGCTTTAAATTCATTTGAATGTTTAGACATTGTGATTTTCCACTTTGTAGATTTTTGTGCATTTTGTGAATAATTATATTGTCTTTATTTAAAACAGGAAATAGGCCAGCTGAAATTGCAAAAGAAAAAGTATAATGTGAACTTATTTGTATGACAAATGCCCATTATAAAAACATTTAATTCATTATAGTTTATATATTTTTTAAAAAGCGCGCATTTTTTTACATTAGCATTTAATGCCTGGAAGAGAAAATGACCTTTTTTTATCGTGTGTGCTGGACATAAATAGAAACTAACAGCTGCCAAATG
>KV751316.1:518275-536528 GCA_001698575.1 Mola mola | reverse complement strand
TCAGTGCAGTGACACAAAACATAAAGAGGCACATAAGAAGACTGAAGGTTGGTAAGGAAAGTAGCGTGCATTAGCAGCATCAACGGTTTGCGGTGCCAGAGGCCCCCCTGTCTTTCTGTCTGGCAGAGATATGAGACAGGGCCCACTCCCTGTCCGGTCGCTGCAGGGGCCCAGGCTGCCCGCTGACATGCCTACTTTAATTGTTAGTATTAAATCACTTGCACTTTAACTCAAGATGCTATCTGCCAGGTGTTAAGATCGTTTACAGTAGCGTGTAGAGTATACGCTGCTTAAATGTGAAACACCCGCGAGTGACACAGAGACGTGTGCCTCACACGCACAGCGGAGAAGTGTGCATGTAGGTAGACATTGAGTTAAAAAAATGCACTATGCAAGCACACACACACAAAGTGTGCCCTGTATTGGACTGATTGTCAGTGGAGTGGACAGACAGGCAATCAAACTCCACCCTGACGGCAGACCACCCGTCAGTAACCGAGCACGCTGCACCACCAGCAATTCCACCAGCTGTTTACTTTAGGAAGGTGGCTTAAAGCCAATTAAAATACACTTAGAGCCGTGTCCGACTTGTGTTTGGAAAGATAATATATGTCCAGGAGTCCACTCAACACGGCGTGAGCGAGCAGGCGAAAGGGAAGCACTCTGAATCATTGTCTCAGAATGCAGCCTGTCACGAATACACAGACATGATACGTATCTTTGACTAGTTGCTAAAGCAAAGAAAAAAATATATATCTATTTATTTAACTCAGCTGTTATGCTGCTGCTGAATCCTGCTTTAAAAATACCTGCATGTGTATTAGTTATTGTATACAGTGGGTACTGTATTACTTTTAATTACTGCAAATATACAGTAGATGTTATTTCTTCAAAAAGAGGCTAAAAGTGTGACTAAAAACATTAATCATTGAAAGCCTAATGCACAAATGTGAAACATACATACTTAGCATTTACAGTGAAAATACACAAAGGGGACGGACAATATACGAGTTAGAGAGTAAAACACATATGCAGAGGGCTCAGACGAAATCAGAGGGTGCTGATATGAGTGGTGAGCAGACACGGGAGCTCCATGTCTGTTCAGTGTGTTTTAAGAGTGTTTAAATGAGTGAAAAGTCATTTATGGCTTCCAGATGGGGGCTGGTTTGATCCTGATCATTCTGACAGGCTTAGACTTTGATGTGCTGCTGCCTATTACTGACATTACATGGAGACAGGCATATTTCTCCCTAATATCTCCCAACTCGTGCGACTCGCGCCGGCTGGCCACACCAGAACAATGTATACGCGTCTCACATATAAACGCCGGTGTGTGTGCTTGTGCATGGGGTGCATGCATTGCTTTATTAAAAGGTGATGTTGCACAATGACATTTGCATTATGGTGTTTAAGTGTGCTGACATATTCCTGTCTCATAAAATGAATGTTAAAAATGTTAAAATTTGCAGTCTTCATCTGGGCCTGTGGTGACCCAGCATGTCTGCATTTGTGCTCTGGTTGTATCATGAATGTCTTCCAGACATTTCGTCATAAATCCTCAGTATATAAAGAAAAGAAGAGGACAGAACATGAGAGGAGAGCAGAATGTCTTCATTAAGCTAAGGGGAGACATCTCATGAAACATCCATCTTGTCCGGCAGGTTAAATATAGTCCAGACAGACAGACAGAAGGGAATAATTCCTCCACTTCCCTCTCCACCCACACTCCCCAGTAAGCCCTGTGGAAGTCATTTCTCAGTGACTACAGAGGAGGAGGACCAAAGGGGAAAAGGAGCACAACTCCGCTCCTCACTAATCACTCTGTGACCCTGAGACCACCCTTCCATTACCCCCTCGCAAGTCTCCTCTTTTTCTCTTCCTCCTCCTCCTCATCTCCTGGTTTTTTGGGGGGGGTACTGTGGAAAGCGATGGAGAGTGGAGGAGAAAATCGGGCCGAAGTTCTCCTCTTTATATCCCAAAGGCAGGGGAATGCCAAGGGGCCGGGGCTTTGGAATCTGCTTTTTTGTTTGTCTCTAAGGGAGAGCCGGTCTAAGTCCCCTTGGAGTATCACAGGGAGGTATTCAGAGCAAATTCTGGAGGGCCCTTCAGTAGACAAAGGTGCAGCCCGGGGACAAAGTGAGCCCTTGATGAGGGATCTGTGGAGAGGTGCAGGTGTCTGAGGTGAAGAGCAGGCCTGACCCACTTATCTTCAGCAGCTCCGCTCCTCACTTCTTCTCTTCTCTTCCACTGTGGCCATCCCTGATCATATTCCTCCAAATAAGAGCTTCTTCACATTCTTAACATGTACATGTAAAATTGCCACCCACCCCACACCCAACCTCCATCAAAGTAAAATAATGTTTTATAGAAAAAACAGTTTGTTCATAACTAAACTGACTGATTACAAGTATTACCAGTGTTATTGGATCATTACTGAACCACTTGCTGTACACTGCAGTTCTGATGATGTTTGTCTAAATGGTGTTGCCGTAACCCTGCTGTGGACAGGTCCAATCAATGTGAAACGCATGAAAACAAGGAGGAGAGGAAGGGAGAGAAGTATATGTGGGATTAGAGAAGAGGAAGAGAATGAATGGTAAGAGAGCAGCTACAATAGGACAACAGGAAAAAAAATAGAGAACGGTGCCCACTCAAATGTACTTATTAACATGTAAATAAAACCTACAATGTGCTAAATATGATCACACCTGTCCCCAGGTGCTCTGACTGCATGGCTACTGCCTAGGCCAGACCCACTGTATATGTGGATTTGGGCATAGGGACCGTGGTCTCCTCACACCAGGGGAGGGAGACAGGAAAAGGCCTGTGATCGACTTTGCGTCGGAAATAGCAAACGTCTAAATAAACCCTGTCAAACCATGTTGTCCATCTGCCCGCAGATAAGATGAAGAAAACAAGCCATGTTCCACAAACAAAAACATAGGGGCTCACAAATCATTGGTTACTGTCACAACAACCATTAATTAGCTTTGCAACCATTTTTAGCATTTAACAGTGGACAGTGGAGCAAGAAGACAACCTGCTCTTTAAAATCTCATCAATGCTGTCACTGTGGGTGCAACAAAGCAAAACGACACTGGGATGATGTGTGCATGAGATGGGGAGAGAAAACAACAAAGACGTGACCACTAAAATGTTGGATGGCTTGTGATGGATGGCCTGGGGTACCCAACAATTTCAGTGAAGTAGGGAAGGAAAGTCACAGCCCACTAGTAGAAATGTTTCAACTACTTTTCTTTCTTTCACATCCAAGGGAAGATAGATGTCCACTAATTTAAGAGACTTTTCTCATCAAAGAGTTGCATTTCAAGTGTGCTTGTTGGGGGAATTTTACTTTTCATTGTTGTACAAAACGCAGAGTGATTTGCACATTTTTATTCAGAGGCTGCACAAAAAGCTGGTTTGGAAGGAAATAAATGGCGATGTTTTGTTTACAGTCTTTCTCTTTAAATTATAGTTGAACTGTCCTGACATATTGTACAATATCACACAGGAGAACAAATGAATCCCTCAGACATTCATTCTACAAGGCCTTACCTTTATATTATATCGGTAAGAGCCTCTGGGAAGACATTACCTATGCAGGAGCTTTTACAAAATGAAATGATAAATTGACAATAGCATCGCATGGGCTCTCAGGAGTCGGTGGTGTATATTATGCTGCTCTAATTCTCCTGCTAGGAACATGCACGGCCTCTGAAATTCCACAAACAGATTTATCTTATTTTCCCCAACGCATTTTCATATCTGTTTCCTTTTCTTTGTGAATTAGGCAGTAAATAAAGGAGTGGGGCCTTGTGCATAGTAAAATCAGCTGGAATTGCCACATTAAAGAATGCAGACCAAGTGTAGCCAGAGCCATCCTCCTGGATTTGGGCAAATTCAGCTGATGCAAAACAAGGAATTAATTTGTGGGGAGCGGCCTGCGTGCTGAGCTTGGCACTCTGACAAAGATGAATGGCATCATTCCAAGCGAATGGTAATTTCACTTTTTGTGACAGTACTTCAGAGCAAAAGCGACTCAGGACGCACAAAGCATTTGCAATCCAATTGAGGGCCCTTGGTACCTGCCTATCAGACACTGCACATTGTTTACCAATCATCTGATATTGATTGGTTTCAGAGTAAAGTTTGAAGATGAATTAGACCGGGAGAAGGTTAAGTCGTAACCTTGAAAGATTTAGTGTCTATTCAGCCTACATGTAGGACTCTCCTCAGCTCACTCAAAGAATAGGGAACTTTAAAATTCAATAGGGGGTGAGAGACACAAAACGTGTCACATTCACCAAGTGAATCCACTGGAAGAAACGTAGAAGAACACCCAAAAAGCATAATCTTTCTCCCCAGTTGATAGAAATGGTAATTGAATGCGTGGGATAATACTTTGAAGCCAAGGCCTCGGTCGGACAGACCGCCTATTTAGGTTAAAAAAGGAGCCACAAAACAGCTCCTTCTTAACGCTTTTGTTCACTTCTCCACTCTTTTAAATGTTTACTGAAAAAGAACCTTCAAATCCACTCTCCATCTCTTGCACAATGTGGCACCTATCACTCTTGGGTGCGTGGACACATTGTGTAATGTGAATCGTTGATGTATAGCGATCCTTCCCATGAATTATTTTCTATTTAACATTCAAATTCTCAGGAATCCGATTTCATCCTCTTGAGATGGACAAAAACATTTTGCGAGATAAAGGACTTTATTTGAGTACTGTTACACAACAGATTGCATGGTAATGCCAGGGAGTAGCAGCAACATAGTCAACAAGGAAGCCAAATCTAAACCCTTGCTCCTAAAGTCTTCATCTTTGGATGTGCTCAGAGACTCACACAAATGACATAGCACCCCAGGACACCGGGAGCTTCCATTTTAACATTCTGCAGACGAGATGTTCCGACACATTGACATTCATATTTTGACATTTTGACGGAGCCGAGAGCTTGCTGGTCACAGCGTTAGAATCCCTCAGCCTGTCAGGATGCACCATCTCCCAGCGAGGGGTTGGAGCTCTAAATGGACCGCTGGGTAGCCCGTCACAGTTGGGCCACACCACTTAACATCCCCCATCACGTCCCCCTCCAGCGCACAAACCCCCTGGTCTACTCCTAGGCTCTCCAGTCCACTCGACCTCCCCACACGGCAAAGAATAGACCTAGACAGTGCTAACCCCACAACATGCCCTGTTCAGAGATCATATTAAGTAGAATGCATGCATGGCTTGCGGTCAGGAAAAAGGAAATCCATCTGTCATGTATAGGCCTGTGCAAGTAAGACAAGCCTCAATATTTGGAGGGGTGATAACTCTTAGATACTGCACATGGCAAGAGCCCAGCTGGGCTTCTGTATGTCACAGGCCAAAGAGGGTGTTAGGGGAGACAGGAAGTGGACAGTGCTAATGGGCTGCGGAGGATGCAGGTGTGTCTGTCATGACAAACAGAGAGAGAAGTGTAGCAGGCAGAAGGCATACAGATCAGGCCTCTGTAAATCATCCAAAAACGTATATGAGGACCCATGCGGGGAAGACCATAAGTGGCATTACACAGCAGCAGCAGGTTCATAGTTGATGCTCCATAATCCCATAAGTGGAACGTGGTGGTAATACTTCCAAGGCTTTATTGAGCAGAAGCCTCTACATTATATTGTTGAAATCATATATATGATGAGAAATTAGAGCTGTGGAGCCACATCATGATACAGGGTACACTGTATAGCAAATTATCCAGCCCAAGTAGAAATCATGCCAGAAAAAAACAACCAAACAAAAAGAAAAAAAACTCTGTAGTGGTACATTTAATGACATGAAATAGTACAGATTATACTCATGATGCTGACAAAATAAGTTATAGTTTTTTTTCTGATATGGGCTATAATAACGTTAATACCCCCACAAACACACACACACACACACACACACACACACACACACACACAGGCCTCAAGGTTTAGCTAACCTCTAAGCCTGGCCGGCCCTCAGCCCTGAATGCAAGCAGCACTTAAACTTTCCCCTTTTCAAACAGCCAAACACAAAGAGAGGACCACATCACTGGCCTGCTGATCATTCCCACAGACGGCTGAGCCTGGACAACAGGCAGGTCCCTGCGCGAGTCCCCGTATAATGTCCCCATGTCCTCCCATCACGCACGCATTCGATTCAGGCCCGCACGCTGGCGTATAAAGCGCTCCCCTTTCATGTGAGACTAGATAAATGACAATTCTTTCCAGAGAGGCAGTTAGAAGGAGTGGGAGCGATTGGGTTGAGGGGTGGAGTAGGGGGGCCTGATGCTGCAGCTGTCCCACTGGCCACCACCACCCCCTGAATCCCCTACCACCCCCCCAAAAGCAGCAGGTTCCTCCCTACAGAGAGAGAGAAAAAAAAACACGCTTCATTACGTCCTCTCTCCCCAGAGCAGCCAGGGGCCTTTCAGTGCAGATAAGCCTCTTAGACATGAAGTAGCGCTCAGAGCGGCATTTGAGTGACAGCAGGAAGGTTTAGCCATTCAGTTAACAATGCTCACATTCTCTGGTTTTAATCTAGGAGGCGGACAATGATCTGTTTTTTAAGGCCTCATCTCCTCTGCTTTTCCCACAAAAGTAGGTGACTGGCACAAGGAAGAGGAAAAGGAGACAGTGGACCGAGGGCCAGCCAGGAGAGCGGGCCGCTATCATCCTCAGGCCTCATGTTTCCTTGACAGTTCTGACTGAGGTGGGACAAGAGGGAGTGAGGAGGTGTGTGTGTGGGTGGGAGGAGGTGGAGGGTTTGACAGAAGGCCAAGCGCATCAATCACACACGTACACACACATGCATGGATCCGAACAATTACTGGGTGATGGTTGAGTGGGTCTGTGTGACAGACAGGCAGGTGAGAGGCCTGCTAGTGACGTGACTTAGTGTGGAGCTTTGTCGTTCTTATCTACTCTGACCACTGACATCCATCCCCTCCACGGCCTTTGTGTGACTTTCTATGATGCATTTATATAAACGCTAATGCATGGGCTGAATGGGGGGGGGGCGGGTTGGCGAATAAGCTAGACAGGTTGAAAAGCTATCCAAACAAAATCATTTGTTTTGATTTCATGATATGATAGAACCTCTGCCACCTTCTGGACTCAGTGTTAATGATAATGTGTCATGTAATTGATGTGTTTATATATTATTTTTGAAAGTGAGAAGACATGATTCTGAGGCTCAATCTATGTGGAAACCAGCAACATTGAATTGCTCTTTTGAATACTTTGAAATAGTGTCAAGAATATTGTTTGTTTTCTTAATCAGAGACCTCATGAATAGGCTTCATAAACAATATCAACAAGCCAGATTTCCTTGTTTAATGAAAATTGTGAATAATGAAATTAAAACTGCAAATGCTGGCAACAGAGGGTGTAGATTTCAGACTATATATCTATACCTACAAATTATCTATACTTGATTGAAAAAGAGAATTGAAAGATATTTATTTACTGCAGAGCACTAATATTATTCATTGAGGTATACCTCCAATTATTGTTTTAGTTTTTTAAAATTTTAACTTGAAGGGAAAGTAGACCACTACAAGAAGGTGAGTGACTTACCGTATATTCAGGGCCAACCTCAACAAATAATACTAAGAGGGGCTACGAGTTGGATTATTTTAGAATCGTCTCACACTTCAGGTTGGTTTGTTTTGCTCTGTATAAAATGTAAATGTGCACAAATCATACACAATAAATGGACACTGTGTATTATTGAGTGTGGGAAGCTTAGCTAGAGAGATTCAAATAGACATTTGTCTGTGTGTGTGTGTGTGTGTGTGTGTGTGTGTGTGTGTGTGTGTAGGCTGACATACAGAAACATGTCCTTTAAGAGACATGGGTGTGTTTTACTGGAGTGTCAATCACTGGGATACTTATTACTCTAATTGGATTATTATACAGTTCAGCCCTCTGTATGCCTCTCATTTTCTAAACATGGAGGCAGCAATAACATAGAAAATAAGTGAAGGAAGAAAAGTGAGTTTTGGTAAGTTATGGTTAAGCTAAAGTGTACAATCAACTGAAAGCCTTTTGAAGCATTATTAATGTATGTAAATATAAACTGTAGTTCGTATGTGATGTGATTTTTTTTTTATTTTAAAATGAAAATAAAAGAATAAAAAATTCAGAAAAAATACAAAAGTAATGAGAAGCCCTATTTAAGTGAAAAAAGAAGTTGCATTGAGCACATAAAACGGCTCAGACATGGATGAACTCTGGCCTTACCTAAACAAGTCCATTTGTCTGGAACGCCTAATACTGTCTGCCTCTCTTTTATACACATTCTGCTGCTGAATGAAATCCTACCACATAAGACATGAATGAAAAAAAGTCCAGAATGGATTTGATCACCATAAATTTTTTCTCACATTTACATTCTAAAGTAAATGGTACAGGCTGAGGATCCTGAGTCAGAAATGAGGTTACAACATCAGTCAAATTTCTGCAGTAAGATGTTAAGAATTCTCTCAAACACACGCACGTGCACACACGTTAGCTTGGAGACACAAATCCTTCACAGCAAGCTAACATTTCCCCAGCACCTTAGCGCTGCTCGCCTCCCCTCCCTTTTACAGCTTCACTTCCATTAATCTCACACACCTCATCACTGTCCCACCACCTCCACCCCAAAGATCTCTTATCCTCCGCACACCTCTACCTCCTTTCTGGGCTTAGCCACCGCTCTGAAATCCCACAGCTAATAATTCCTTTGCATGTTCCGTACCACTGGATTTACCAATTCCACCTGCCACTAACTGTGACCCTCTCATTATCAAAGTTTTGAAGTTTTATTTTTTTTTGAGACACAGAAAACAGCCATGAGCCGAGACACCTGGTGTGTGTGCATATGGTCAAAACATGTTCACAGCACACCCAGATGAAAGAAAGTGGCAGATTTTAGGATAAAAAGTGTTCCTTTATGACTACACTTGCAAGTGAACATAGACGGAAGAGAGGAAATGTGAAACGAGAAAAGAAGGACAGTGAGCAGTGAGATGGACATATCAGATGACAGAGAGACAGAGTGGGCAATTAAACAAACATCCAGAGACTGATCATTCCATTACACAGAGAGGCTGACAAGGCGGCGGCTCAGACAATGGGCCCCTTCACTACTACTAAGTGTTTATGTCCCACGTCAGTCTGCATCACCATGGTCCCCCTGACTGCTCCCAGCACACACACACACACACACACACACACCTTGCTGACCTCTGGAGCTGAACTTGAACATGCACACACGTCTACTTTGCTTTTTATCACATGTCAGCGTATCATGTCCCATGTCGTGTCCCAGTCTCAACACTGGACGATGAATGGATGAATGAATAAAAGGGCTTCTGTTGGACTGCTCCTAATGACTTTATTTTAAGATGCTGTGTTTAATGTCAGGAAGCCCTGCTCATATATGCACCAGCAGCATCTGTGGTGGTGAGGCCTTCATGCTCACAGCTCAAGTCATCGCCCCCCTACCCCGCTCAAAAACCCACCCCACCTTCTCACTGTGCTCAATGATCTGGCTGGAGTGGAGAAGACACAGATGACCAGATGGAGAAGATATCTTTACGTTGCCCTTTTACATTTTTCATTGCCCATCACTCCCTCTCTCTGCTTTATTTTCTAAAATCCAATGAGTCTTCGTCATTGTCTTTTTTATTTTTTTTTATTTTTTTTTTTTTAACCCCCTTGATCTTCCAGCTTTTGTGATGCCAGTGCATAAAACACACTAAAAGTTTTCACTGGAGCTGGGTAATGAGGGAGACCTTTGACCCTGTCTTGATGACTTCCATACCTGTGCATGTGCAAAGAATACATGTGGCTGCATTTATGTGTACGTGTATGTGTATGTGTGTGTGTGTGTGTGTGTGTGTGTGTGTGTGTGTGTGTGTGTGTGTGTGTGTGTGTGTGTGTGTGAGGGGTGTTCCTGCAGCTGGTGGTTGACAGCGACATGACTAATGAGGGCTCAGGACAGAAATAATAGATGGGAATTATAACACAAAAAAAGGTACAAGCACAAAGGAAAAGAAAGAACAAATGACAGCGCAATAGATGATATAAGAGTATGAAAAAAAAAAAAGAAAGAGGAAGATTGAATAATTAGAAAATGACTGTATATCCCAAACAACAAGGGGGGCATGGACATTTCACAAACACATCCACAAAACAAAAGGTTGCAGTTTCTCACTACTGTACAGCTTCATACAGGTTACAGAGGGGTCATTTTTGACTTAGGCTTCATCCACACTAACACCATTTCTTTTTAACAAAATACAAACTCTGTTTTCAGAGATAAACTATGTTCATGTAAAACATTAAAAATAGTATAATGTAGTATAGTGTCATATGACTAATCGCCATTCATTCACGTGTAATGAACATGTGTGTGCTGTTGTAAACAGGAAGCAGAGGGTTGGTGGTTTCATTTACAGAAAATGCTTTGGAGGAAGAAAAGCAATGGCGGAACGCAAGAAAGAGGACATGGCACTCTGTGTCATTGTTTCCAAATGTCTTAGTTTTATGCCATCCAGACTCAAACCCAACCATGGAATTTTCAAGCCAAAACAGGGTATGCAGTGTTTCCAAATGTTTCCGCTTTAGGGCCCCTAAAAGGCTGGAATAGTGTGGATACTGGGCATTAAGAGAGAAAATGTTATGTGTTTTTAAATGAAAACAGTAGTGTGACATGAGAGTTAGTCACTCACTATGGTGCACCTATAGTTACTGAACTTTGCTACAGGACATAATTGCGGAAAAAAACAACAAAAAATTTGGTGTTTCTCTGTTTTAACATTACAGTTCTTAATGCTATTAAATCTTTTTTATTGTTGCACTCCAATGTCAAAAGCAGCACCACAACAATCTCTTTTAATACCATCTAAAGCAGCAGCAGCGGCAGCACTCTTTCAGAGATTTCCCAGAATCATAATCACAAAGGTGTCTGAATGGATTTTCTTGAGGGAGTCTGTCCTTATCTATGTAAAGTTATAAAAGATTAGGCAAAATACCAGTCTACATCTACATTAAATCCTCTTACAACTACTCATTCGTCTGGAATTGTGGTCCAATTGTGGCTGATCTAAGAGACTCGATCCTGCAGCGGAAACCAGACTTCGTAGCAGGACCTGGACAGCACATTTGGGTGTCTGGCAACACCCGCCTATAACTGTCACAATCGGGGTCAAAGGTCATCATGTGTGTAGAAAGAGCAGAACTTCCTAATTATACATGATATATGTAATCACACACAGGAAGCATTTCTTTCCACCATTTACTGGCTTAACCTTGTCAGGTGTGCCAAGCTGGAGAGGTAATTGGAGACACAAAGGTGTTGAAGCATCATATCTGAAACTTTCAGCATGTAGAGGGGAATACAGGCAGTTAATTCCACACTAACCACTGTGTGGATTTGTGGACTTAAATAAGGAAAACAATTACTAAAATAGAGAAACCACTTTCCATCAGACTGCATTGTGTTAACGATGGTATCCCTGTAATCCCGCTGGATCAGACCAGTGCCTGTAATGGCTGCGTGCAGCCAAAGAGTCTTGACCCACTCGCACAACACTCGGCGCCGAGACAAAAGCGAGACAGATGGACAGATAGACATTAAGACAGACATCCCGTCTCGAACTACAAATACATACAGCAATTAAGTCAGGTCTGGTCATTTTCATCTCATGACCTTCGCCCCCTCACCTCCTACGCACATGAGGAGACAAATTGCTGCTGTAGTTGGGTTTGGCCAACAACTCCGATGCAGCAGAACATTCATTTTGACGGCTGCGACAGGGGACATAAATCATACCTGTATTTGAGGCTCTGGGCTGGCTGACGGTGTGACAGCTAGCATGCGCCCCAAATCTCTGAACCCTAAAGGAGATGAAATGGGTCACTTGTTTCAGCAGAGCCAGCCCTATGTTCAGTGGTGTTTAATCTGAGGAGAACTGTGGGGGGAAATGTGTCTTTAATGTGAAGTTAAATAAGATGAAACATGCAGACTTATGTCACACATGACTGACTGACACTGAAACTACAACTGGGTTAGGAGATGTATAATGCATCTGCCAGTCACTGTTTTGACTGTGGAAAGAGTACGGATTATTGACCACATTTCATGTTGGTAATCGCCTCAACTTTGTTTGTACCTGTGGTGAGGTTGTGGGATGAAACCCTAGCATTGTCAGTAGTGGATTTTGGCAACAGCTAGTTGTCAAGTCAAGCATGTTGTCATCACAAAGAAATTGAATCCTGCTGGCCTCTTAACACAAACTCTTATAACCTATTCAGACAGCCAGTTTTCCTGTTTTCATCAGCTTTCATTGGATCATCTGGATATAGTGTGTCTTATATGAAAGGCATACAGTATGTATGTTATTGACCTTACAACTCAAATGCACTGTGCCGAATGTAGCAATTCTATTTTCACAATAACAGTGCCAAAATTACACAGCATCATTCTCTAGTGTCCCAGGGGACCTGACTATGTTACATTAGGTATTGCCCGTCTAAGTTTCCACCAGTGTAATTGTATGGTTCAGAGTCGGACTTTGTTTTCTGCCTTTCAGAATCCGTTTTAAAAACCCCAGAGGTGGCTGGGCTCCAGAATGCAAGGTGAAATCAGAATTGAATTAACACCCAAAGCGCATTTCATCAGAGCTGGCAGCACTCTGCGGTCCAGGACACCTGTAATAGAGTTTCCCCCTCTCACAGACGCAAAAACATTTTAGCTCACATTATACAGAAGGCTTAGCTGCTCCTGTCTGCACACAACTATGCTGCTGCAACTGATCAAATCAGGCCCAACAAATTGCATTTGTTGGGAAGGATCAAATGCTCGCGCCCGCAGAAAAACATTTTCGCAGCCTGATCTATACAGAACATCCTTGGCACAGTGGTTGTATTGAATTAACAAAGTAACACAGAAAAAGAAAAGAGGATGTATGAAAATCCAAACTGACTCCTTGACACCTCCGCCTTCCCTTGCTACTCTGCTCGTCTGCACACAGAGGAATTACTATCATTGCATGCAAGCAGGGAACTAGATGGGGGAAAACACTTAACATGCAAAGACATGTATTAGATTACTGTGAATTCAACTCAAGTGGTTCAGTATGCCAATTTCAACACTGAGGTACATGGTAGGCTGGGATGAACAGATATTAATCCTCCAAATCACCACACCCTTGGCTAACTTTCGAAGCGTTTCTCAAATTCATCTCATTATAGCTGCAGAAAAAAACCCTCAACCCTTATGTCCATTATTTTCACTATGGAATACATGAAAACTATCAAATTCAAGCATTTGGCAGTGGGAAAGTGAAATATTTTTTTTTCTGCCCTTAAAAATAAACAGAGACAGAGATGTCTGTGATGAACTGGTGTGTGAAACTCAGGGGAGAGGGAGTGAGAGAATATGGAAGAGAGGGAGCGACTAAGGGGCCTGACTGTCTGACAGACAGGCGGCCAGATGGACAGGAACTTGGCACTAGGGAATATAATCCCGCCAGAGAGAATGATCCATAAAGACTTGATGAGGTCGAAGGGCAAACTTTCTGTAATGACTCATCATGACTCAGTAGTGTCCATGCTGGGATGGCCTATACATGTGTGTGCATGATTAGCTGAGAGATAACGCAGGATAAACGACCAGCTCTGCTATTCTAAGACCATGGGGAGAAAAGAGCTATCTCCCTGTTGTTTTATCAGAGCCCAAGCCAAATAACGTTGAGCATAACATCAATTAATCCCCTGAAGTTTGAAGAGAAAGACAGTTAAGAAAGCACATACGACAGTCACCCCTTTTTGAAATATGATAAATGTTGTACGGCGTATGGGATTGTTTAATTTAAAGTGAGTGGGTAACCGCCATGGGACGGCCCTCATCATGGCTACTGTTCCCATGGTACCGGCAGTGGGCCACACAGCCAGGGTCATGGGGGAGTTGTGGCATTTTTCGTGAACTGATTTTTTTTCCTTTTGTTACTCACAGCCAGTCATTACTTTTACAGCAAGAGCTGACCACTAAAAGGGTGGCGCAGTCTGCCAGCACCTTGTATATGGTATTCATAAAACAATAGCTCACACTAAATTCCCCTGCTGCATTCTCAATCAAGCTGCTATAGGACTGACTGTTTCTGTGCACATTTATGGGCGTGCACATGCATGGGGCCATATTTTTGGTTGTGCAGCGTTGGATATCTCCATTTCTCGGCAGCTGACAGCCTGTTTGTCACCCACTCCGCAACTAAGAGCCGACCTTCAGCAGCATAGCTACCTTTATCCTGCCATACCTTTTCTCACCCCCTGCTTACGTCTCAATCGCCCCTCTCCCCATTTGCCCTATTTCCCTCTTATTCTCCCTTACTTTTTGCACTCTCCCCCTCTATGGCTTTTGTCATTGATCACTGATGCGATTGGCTGCTTCCATGCTCAGTAATGGCCTGCCCTGGTAACCAGCCGGCTGCTCCGCATGGCCCCTCGCAGATTGAACTGTCAGATGGCAGCGATTGATGGCTGGACAGAGAGACACAGACTGACACCTGGAATGTCCCACCCTGTGCTGCCCCGCCAATGGGCTGTCCAATTCCCAACTCAGCCTACACAGGTACGCATCCGTACATCAGGGTGTCCAAAGGATGAATAAAAATTCAAATGTGTGTAGGTGCCATTCTTTATGGGTACATATAAATCTTTGCTTTCATGTATGACTGCCCTTGCGGGTATGCATGCGTTCTGACTGATGGGAAGGTAAAGTGAGTCCTTCAGAGCAGCGGAAAGGACAAGGAAACAGTCGTCAGTGAATAAATGTAGAGATAATATTACAATTACACAAACAGAGGGCACACAGTTCCCTCTGTTGACCTAAAAAGTTGAAAAAGTTGCCAAATCAGAAAATAAGTGAGCCACCCACAATTTGATCCACTACTTAAATGACAGCATATAATCATTATTTGTCTGCATTGGTACACTCTGTTACCCCCTGCTCTTCTTTATTACTATATTAGTTATGATTGCTCCCGCAATCATTCACTTACTCTAATGTTCGCACTTCACTCTGCTCAAAGGAGCCCAAATAAATGCCTAAAATGCAAACATATGTTATTTTCCTCAAACAGGGATGAGTGGGGTTTTTGGTCTGGTCTCGCTCCTTCTGTCTGCTGAGCCGAGCCGAATGCTGTGGGCCCATGCGGCTGTCCGTGTTGTGCTTGGCTGGCCGTCTGCTAACTGTCAGTGCAGTATCTCCTTACACTGATGAATGGGAAGTTTCCAGACCTTTCCCAAAGCTTTCGTTCCCTCGTTCCAACGCTTCATCCAGAGGAATGGCCGAGAAAACATGGGCTCCTTCGCCCGCCCGCCAGCTTCCCTCAAGGGCAGCGCCAACTCTGACACTGGGCATGGCCGGGCTAAATTTAAAAATGCTCCCATTGAAAGGAAAGGAAGAGGGGGTGGAATGAGGGAGCGGTATAATGTGAACGAGTTGCAGACAAAACGCAGAGGAAGAAAACAGAAATGTGGGATGTAGTTGGAGAGACAGGAACTAAAAGAAAAGAGAGAGAGATGGACGATGGAAGTATAATCCTCTGAGCAGTGAACATGTGAATATCAGGCCAGTAGGGGGTTTGGCGTAGTGTGCGAAACGGAGATAAAATCGATTAGCTTGCCCACTGACCCAGTGAACGGCAGGGCCCCCCATTGCCCCAGTCCTGCCAGAGCTCTGACAGAGACGTTCAGGGCCCCCGAGGCCCCTTGGGGTCCCTTCTGGACACCGAGGTGAACAAAGTGGTGGCCTCCTGTCAAACTAAAGCTCTCGAGCACCAGCAAAACAACAAACCGTGCAGCGATGCTTCACTGCTCTCTGATTCCACAGGAGACAGAAAAGATGTAGTGCTGGCTGCTGGAAAAGGACAACTGTGTGCTGGAGCGGCCACACAAATTACACAAGCGAGGTATTTAGTTCAAGGGAAACAGTTAATTAACTATTTTAAACAACTAAAATCAACTTAAAGAATAAAGGCCGATTTTTCTTCAGTTCAGAGTCTCATTAAAGAACGGCTTGTGAATAATAGCTGACGCTAAAGTTCACACAAAATTAAAACTCTGTCATTACCTATTCACCTCCAGTCCAGTGGATTGTTGCTTAAGTATTGTTTTCCACAAAACATCGCAGCATTACTGCAAAACAGCATTGCAGAAGGAATCTACTGGACAACTGAAGATAATGGGGCATTAGCAAATATCGAAAGCAATTTGGTGAGTCTTCCAGTGATTTGGATTATGACAGATGTGTTGTATGCAGCCAGTTCATTTAATTCCGTTTTTTTAAACTTTAAAACAAGCCCACAGCTTCTTTAGTTGTGCAGGTGATCATGGCAACACTGCTTTGCTTTGAAGATAGAAAACGGACACACAATCGTTATGGGGGCAAGTGGACATCATTTTCATCTTGGGGTGTATTTTCCCTTTAACAGTAAGTGAAATCTGTAGTACACGTTCAGATTTTACAAAAAATGATTGACAGCAACCTGAGTTTGATAAGTGAATTTGATTAGAGTAAAAATAAATTTAAAAAAATCTGACACCTTCATCTAATTTTGAGAAGGATTATCTACGTATAAGGAATTTTTTTCAGAAAACTACCTCTGCCACTCATCACTTTCTGTCCCGCAAATAAAAACACAATGTCACAAATACATTAGTGATAGAATAACTCCAGGAAAATTCCAGGGACTGCTTAGAAATTTTCAAAAGCACTGGCTGAACAAAATTCCACCTGTTGACAGGCCCTGAGAGCGCTCCCTATCGTTTTATCGTCTTGTTTTCCTCACATGATTTCCTCAGTCAGATTGTTGGGTGAGGAGCACCTCTTTGATTCCTGGCTCATTGTAGTGTATCTGACCCTGGAGGTCTCGGAGTGGAAAGAAGTGGATGTGTCACAGCTTAACTCTTCAGCATGTTAGAATAATATTTCTATGGCGCATTTAGGATGCTAACGCTAATCAAAACAGGACATCCTGAGCAGGGCTGTGCTCTCTTTTCCCTGGCCCCGCTCACCGACCGCTTCATGTTTTTGTGTTTGCGGAGGAGCGACAATCCCAGGAAGCCACAAGGAGGGTTCATCAAAGCTCCGAGCAGGGGGCCCCGGCTGCAGGATCGCTGGAATGCGGCGGGGAAGGGAATCTCTACTGTCCTATTGTTCCCTTGTTTCCTCGGTCTCATCACACGCCGGCACATCCAGTTCACTTACAGGTAAGCTGTGCTAATCAGCACTGCATTCCTTCACATAGCTGCATTCTTTCCTCTGCTGCGACCCTGACTGACCAACAACACTCCTGCGTGCACACAAAAGGTGCACGGCTGATATACACACATATGCAGAGGGGAAGTCATCAGCACAGATCTGGGAGGACAGGGACACAGTGTTTCCTTCTCTCAGACATGAGCGGTGAGCTGATGCAGTGGTTAGATGATCCACCTACCAAAAACTGCACTCACACTACAACCTTCTAAACGATTTTATTTGGGAGCCCTTTGTGTAAAAATCTACAAAATTACCTACTATTTAAATGTCTATATTTTTTAACGTTAGGGGTTTAGCAATGTACATGATCTATATTGTAATGGTGATATGATAATATACAGGTACAGTATATCCTCTGAGATTCATGGCACAAGTATTTTTTTGTCCTGGTTTTAAAGGCTGCATTAGAGAAAATTATGTAATTTTCTGAACTTATCAGACTTACGTTCTACCTGTTCTAATTACCTCCACCGACTTCAGTCATAAAATCCACCTTACCGATGATTATTTATCAAAAATCTCACTGTGGTCTTTTTTTGTCAGACTACCGGTAGCCATCCCTACAATATTATTGCTGTATCAATATCAAGGTATCAGGTAAATATCGGGATATAAAGCATGTATTTTCATATGGCCTAAAACAATGTGATATTATTATTACTTTATGTCTATCAACTTTGCTGTCTCCTTTCACCTCGTCCTTACTGCTAAATTCCAAGCTTGTCATGACACTCTGTCTCCCACTATAACTATCACCGTTTCAGTGGCACAACGTGGACAGCTGCTTTCAGATCCAATCATGTAAATGTGGTGCAGTGCCAGCTTCATCAGGAAATACCCAGGCTTTGATCACATCTCTCACCCTCGTCTCTCGCGTCCTGAGTCGGGCGAGAGGTCACAGCTTAATGAGCGTCTGGGTGGAGA
>KV751316.1:484586-509878 GCA_001698575.1 Mola mola | reverse complement strand
TTTATAACAACCAAGCCATTCTAAACGGACACAATGTTTGTGGGCTCATATTTCTGCAGGCCAACTATAAAACGAGCCAATACTTACCTTGAAATGAAAACAATTATTCAAAAACGGGCCCACCATTGCCTTTATTTGGCATCAATATATCCGTAGAATAATATTAGAGATCGTTGTATTTAATTTCATATGTAGGCTGTTAATTGTCAAGAGGATGTAAAACTTTTTTTTTTTTTTTTTTTATTCATTGGTTAAAAAAAAACCCCCAAAAAACCAAAAACTATATTAATGTTTACGCAAATGTTACTTTAGGATTCTTCAGTTCCTCAAACATGAGGACCGAAAGTTAGAATAAGGTTCCGTATCTGCCCGAGTCCGAGCGTTGAATATTCCTTATGCTATACCGCCCTCTAGTGGACAACATGGGACATTGTTGACCAGCTGTATTATGCACCATTCACACTTTGATCCTACAAGTCCTATTAACATAAATAAGTACAGAAATATTGTCCATACGTATACCAAGGTCAAACTGAGCTGATAAATGTGAACATGTCACTGATTGCTCCAGCCTGGTGTTGGCCATGGGCATATTCATCTCTGAGGACTGCTTAATAGAAGTGTCTGTACAAACACGCGCACACACACACTGAGAGATAAAATCTCCATCCATCTCAGCTGATGTTGTAACCAGACAGAGAAATGTGACAAATAATCAATGGGACAGTCGACTCAGCCCAGATTATTTATCTCTGTTTCCAGTAATGGCAGACAGTGGGATCCTCGTCAGGTTCCCGGTTGCAGGGCAGTTAAGGAAACATGCAGACGGACGTGATGCTCAGGACACGGACAGAGACGCATTCAGCAAGTGGACAGTTCCTCTGAACTTGAAACCGAAATGCCTCAAAAACTGCTCTGTACCAACAGTGTCAGTCTGGTTGCTGACTTAAGATATTAAAAGTTTAATCAATATTCAATATGCCTTTTCACAGAAGGACCTTTGACATGTTAGAATGCGAATAACACAGGTGTAAATAATGAAATCAATTCCGTTAGTGTAGTTGCTTCAGATTCAGGGTGGTAGGACAGATCCATCGCTAACACAATACCCGGTCAGAGTCACAGTGACAGATGCCATCGGCAATGAAGGGAATATTAGTCCATTTGACATAAACTTAATTGCCAAATGATGCCTCAGTTACAGAACAAAATACTGAATGTTCTGTTGCTGCAACTTAAGTTCTATTCCACTGTAAATTAAATGTCCACTCTTTCTAAACGAAACAAGTTGTTTATAAATGTCATTTTGGGCAATGGGCTTCAGGAATTCAAACGTTTTAAAAGAAGCAAGATGCCAATGGATTGCACAGAAATACTCACAATCAAGCTCTTACCGCATTTTTTTCCGTCCAAGATAAACTAAGATGGTCATGTTGTTCCTCAAAGTTTATTTTTTACGGACGTGAGTTTGAGCACAATGATGCGTCGCCTCAATTTCTGAATAGATTAGTCAGCTTATACAACATTTGTTACTTTATCAAATCGACTTTTGGTTAAATGCTTCTTAAATGTTAGCTCAGCTTTTACTCCCTTAGTTAATGTCAGCCAACGCCAAGTGGTTAAAAAAGAACATGCACGGTTTAAGTTCATTTGTTGTCAGCAAGAGCAACTCCATTAATATTTACTTTTGAAGAATTGCAGTATTACTTAAAAAAAAAAATCCTGTATGAATTTAACTCCAAAGTTTATTGTGCAAACTGGAATTAGCAGTGTGACTTGAGCATCGTGCAAAACACAATACGTCACTCAAATTAGTACTTTAGCTTTAGAGAATAGTAATGAATCAATTACATACTATTCATTAAGTGAAGTCATCATCGCAGATTGGCAGACCTGCTTGACTTTGAACAGGATCAAGATTAACTCAAAAGACTTTTGGTAAATTTCCCTTATCCTCTCCGCTATTACCAATTTATCAGACCTCCTTGTTGTTGTGGATACTGAATAGAATTGATACTACATGTGGAAAAATAAATCTTCCTCTCTACGCTTCTTAATCTTTTTATTTTAGTGTACTTACATATGAGTGAAACTGATAATGCTTCCATAGGGGTTTGCTGGATCACAAGCTAATGTAATTTAGTTGGAGCTTTGTCGTTCACGATTCACTGAGGCAGGCATTTTTAAAGTCAACTAACCAAGCTGGAAATGAACAAGTATGGGATTAAACCAGGAGCATATCTGTTTTCAGCTCACCAGGACTAGAACAGTAGGAGAAGGAGGAGTGTGAGGGAACATGTAAATGTTCAACTACAGCCTGTCTTGCACTGCCTCGTTGTTTTAATAAGGTCGCCCACTATTTGTTTTGCAACAAATATTAAACAGATCGGTAAAAACTGGTACACATGCTCTATGTGTCTTACATAGGAATGTATAATGTGTATATTTCTATTTGAGATGATACTATACTAGTTTAATAATACCTGCTTCTCATGCCCAGTACCAATAAGATGACTGCTAATTATGCATATTTAGAACCTGCAGTTCCTGCACGGTTAGATAGATAGATAGATGATTTTAATGATGCTTTGGTTAACAGACTTTCTTTTTGTTTTGTTTTCTTCCGCTTATCCGGGTCCTGGTCGAGGGGGCAACAGCCTGAGCAGGGAGATCCAGATGTTCCTATCCCAGGCCACTTCCACCAACTCCTCCGGGGGGACACCAAGACGTTCCCAAGCCAGCCGAGAGATATAATCTCTCCAATATGTCCTTGGGCTGCCCCAGGGTCTCCTCCACGATGGGCATGCTTGAAGGGAGACGTCCAGGAGGCATCCTGACCAGATGCCCGAACCACCTCAACTGGCTCCTCTCAATGCGTAGAAGCAGCGGCTCTACTCTGAGCCTCTCCCGGATGTCCTAGCTCCTCACCCTATCTCTAAGGCTGAGCCCAGCCACCCTGCGAAGGAAGCTCATTTTGGCCGCTTGTATTTGAGATCTCATTCTTTCGGTCACTACCCAGAGCTCATGACCATAGGTGAGAGTTGGGACGTATATTGACCTGTAAATTGAAAGCTTTGCCTTCTGGCTCAGCTCTCTCTTCACCACAACAGACCGCTTCAGTGTCCGCATCACTGCTGACGCTGCTCCAATCCGTCTGTCAATCTCCCGCTCCATTTTCCCCTCACTCGTGAACAAGACCCCGAGATACTTGAACTCCTCCACTTGGGGAAGCGACTCTCCCCCGACCCAGAGTGGGCAACCCACCCTTTTCCGGCTAAGAACCATGGCCTCAGATTTAGAGGTGCTGATCCTCATCTCCGCCGCTTCACACTCAGCTGCAAACTGCCCCAGTGCGAGCTGGAGGTCACTGTTCGATGAGGCCAACAGGACCACGTCATCTGCAAATAGCAGAGACGGAATCTGGAGGCCACCGAACTTGACTCCCTCTGCCGCTAGGCTGCGCCTAGAAATTCTGTCCATAAAAATTCTGAACAGAACCGGTGGCAAAGGACAGCCTTGGTGGAGACCAACCCTGACTGGGAACGAGTCTGATAGGGTCTGAAGGGTCGCCTCCAGGAACCGCCACCTTATCGTGGTGGAGGGGTTTGGGTGCCCTAATGATCCTAGGAGCTATGTTGTCGGGGGCTGTTTGCCCCTGGTAGGGTCACCCAAGGCAAATTGGTCCTAGGTGAGGGGCCAGTCAAAGATCGGTTCAAAAGACTTCTATGATGGTGACAAACAAGGACTTGTGTACCCTGCCCGGAGGGATACCGGGACCCCGCCCTGGAGCCAGGCCTGGGGAAGGGGTCCGTAGGCGAGCGCCTGGTGGCCGGGCCTTTGTACATGGGGTCCGCTCGGGGTCGGCCCGAAAAGGAGACATTGTCCGTCCTCACTTGGGCCCACCACCCACAGGAGGAGCCATAGAGGTTCGGTGCTATGTGGATCGGGTGGCAGTCAAAGGCTGCCAGCCGATACAGACACTTCCGATCCCCGGTTGCTGAAGCTGGCTATTGGTTAACAGACTTATCAATAGATATTAAAGGTTATTGCTGGAAGACTGGTTGCACGGCATGTTAAAACCGTTTACACACAGGGGTGTTGAATATTCCCATAATTGGTAACGCTTTTGATGTGAATGATGCCAGATCAGATCATAAGCACTCTTGAACTCAGGTAGTGTGGCCGAGCAGTCTAAGGCGCTGGATTAAGGCTCCAGTCTCCCAGGAGGCGTGGGTTCGAATCCCACCACTGCCATCGAGGACATTTTGCCGAGTGCCGGAGAGTTACAATCAGTTGCCTGCCCGCCGTGTCTTGGGTTTGTTAACATTGGTCATTAACTTAAAGAACAAAAGAAAACCTAAAGCAAAGATTTGGCAAAATCTCAGAGGGCTGCTAGACTCTTTGTTGGAGAAGGAAATGTGGTCAACAGGGAAATTGTTTTTCTGTTAAAAGGTTTGTGCCAGCGGTAATAATCAGCTTTAATCTACTTTCGAATGGATGTTTCTGAGTGTATTCCTGAGAATCAAGATTGTGAAAACAAAAAATACAAAAAAAGCAACCTTTTATTTATTAATTATTATAAAACCTCTCCTCCTCGGACAATTCTCCCCAGTTAACAAGTTGCACAGTCAAGACTGGTTTCCCACGTTTACCAAATCAGAACAAGCACCAGGGTGACCTGCTCAGTGTCCCATTGACCAGGTTCTTTCATTTGAAAAATAGCTGATGAGCCTTGGATTATGACGAAATGATTTCATTATTGAAGACAAACTCTGCTGCCGCAGTTTAATGATGCTTTATTACACACTGCCTGGTTACCTTTCACCTGGGTGTAGCTGATCAATTATACCACCGTAGTAAAAAGTGTTGTTTTGAAATTCCTCAGTACCAACAGAATGACATGAAGAAGTGGCGCAGCGGAAGCCTGCTGCACCCATAACCCAGAGGTCGATGTAACGAAACCATCCTCCGCTAGATTTATAGCTTTTTCAAATCAGCTTCCAGTTTTCTCTTTATTCCAAACATACATTATGACGGACATGAAAAAGTATCCCATCGCTGTTTGTGTGTCCGTCTAAATGGGATAGTGTCCTTTCCTTTGTGATTTCACCTTGTCCTTCCAGCTCTTCAATTCTTTTGAATTTGTTAACAGCAATCATTTACTGCAAGCCACTGATAGTGGATATGTTTGCATGTTCTCCTTGTGTCTGCGTGGGTCCTTCGGCTTCCTCCCACAGTCCAAAAACATGCAAACTGGGAGTTAGGTTAATTGGTCTCTCTAAATTGCCCGTAGGTGTGTGGATGGTTGTTTGTCTCTATATGTCAGCCCTGCGATGAACTGACAACTTGTCCAGCGTGTACCCCGCCTTCGCCCCAAGATGCTGAGATAAGCAGGATAAGCGGTAGAAAATGGACGGATGGATGAATGTTACAGCCACCACGTGACATCATAATGTTCTTTTCTCGACACTTTTCTGGCTCATACTCAACACCATAACTCAGGAACAGATGGAATACACTTTTTTAGCATAGTTTACATTTTTCAGACACTGAATTGTAACGCTGATCTTTGGCGGTCATGTTGACACAGTGAATTGTATCCTGTAGATCCTTTGTGCTTTCTCAGTTTCTTTAACTGCTTTACGTTACAGATATAATAAATAGATTTTACAAAAATCCTCAGTTCAAAACTGTGCAGTGATATCTGATCTTTCTTTTATTTTTATTTTTTTTACATGAGTTGAAAATGCGCTGCTTAGATCAATTTTCGAAACTCCTGTGCAACAGAGGGCGCTGTTGTATATAAAATTCCACAGTGTACAATAAATTGTGACGACAACTTAAGTAACTTGATCATAGCTTTTAATCAGTTATTAATTTGTACTGAAGAAGAGAAATGGAGCTGAATAAAGACACAAAAATACACAATAGTGTTCTGGGTATTTCACTGAACAATTCGTTTCTGTCATACATAACTTTTTTAGGTAATACCAAAGTTTCAGGTGCATAGTCATGAAGGGAACATGAGCAACACTGTCACAAATGCAAATAGAAACAGTTGGACATTCAGAAGCGGGTTGATCCAGGAAACCTGGGGTGTTTGTTAAGTTATGTGTGCTTTACTACAGGATATCAACATACTATAGAATACTGTCATTTTTATAAGTCTTTAGCGGGTATCTTAAGATAAAGTGTGTCGATTTGTTATTTTGATGAAGGTACAATTACATTTGCTGTTGCTGGATGCATAAAGAAAATATTGTTTATAATGCAGGACTACAGTGAGAAAAGGGGAGGTCAGTGCCAGCCTGTGCTTGTGATTCAAATATCTAGCTTGCCAGCCTTGGTCTATTTGATAACAGTACAGGAGGCAGTTTTCTGTATGGTTAATGTAATATTGACACACAGCAGATCATATTATGCATCTTACTGTGACATCGCTAACTATAATTTTTACATCTGATAATTCACACATGGGAAAAAACAGTGTTTTTGCTAGAATAGATACTACATACTGTCCCTATTTCATCAGTTGTAATATATTACCCTCTCGGATCAGGTTTTGTAGAAAAGTTGACCTTTCTGCTGAACAACAATGACATCTATTTTCATCTTTTGATCCATGTGGAATGTGAGAAGCAAAGAGCAGACGTCAGACACTCGGCTTGGCAGTGTGAGTTTCAGCCGCTGGAAATACAGAAGTAGCACAGAGCAATCTCATCCATGACTTAGTACTGAGATGCCACTAATGCAGCGGTAGACTGTGGGTCCTAAGTGCGCTGAGTGACCTGGTAGCAGTGTTGTAACAACAGCAGACGTGAGACTCTTGGATTGGCAGTGTGAGTGTCAGTCACTCTGTAAGAGCGGTACTACCTATTAGTCTCCCAACACTGGGTTATTTTAGTGAATGATGTGACACTGAGAATATCAGCGGCTGTTTCATGCTAACTCCATGAGCAGCTTCATTAAGGATTTGTGTCATCTGTACAAATTGTTGTGTACACTTTTACTTTTGTTTTTGTAAACATAGACATATGTATCACCCATTTTTACTGGCCAGTGTGCTCAGGGACTGAGAGTATACTTAAAAATAACCTAATTAGTAGTATAATCTAAAGCAATTAGCATTAATACTAACCCCTCTAATAATTACATGTCTTTTAAACAAGGTAAATTGACAGATCTGATTACTAAGTTACATAAAGTTATGATCTTATCTGAATGTTCAGGTGACGTTTTTTTTTTTTTCGTTATTCAGTCCAGTCAGTCTGAATCCAAATGCAGTAAGGGCATGTTGGTATGTCTCATCAGTCTCGTCCAGAGGGAGGATTATTTGATGTTGGCCATTTACCACTAGGTGGAAGTCATACTGTATTTTCTGTGCTGTATGGCACCACTGCAGGAGCATCCTAGACTGGGCACACTCAGTGCTGCAGCTCTAACTGACCGCAACATTCACAAAAGGTTCGGGATAGATTTCCTTTAAAAAAAAAAAAAAATGGATAGATATGACCAAGCGAGAACATGCCAACTGGTATGAAATGTGAAGAAATAAAAATAATATTATTAACAAATGAAACAGTCAATGCTTTTAATGGTTTCTGAACCAAGTATATAAGGTTACGAAAGCAACGTCTGCATCCATGCATTAAATTACGTAGCGTTACTTCATCCATCATCTGTTCTTCTTACTTACATTATTCAGTTACTTGCTGGCCATATTTGGACATGGAGGGACCTCTACTCTGTCAAAGTCCTACATAATAACATGATAATCTCATGAAACTATTAGTCACAATTAATGTGTCTGGAAGATAAAATAAAGTCAGGGTTCACAGAAGAACACATTGGGAACTGTGGCCGGAAAATATACAGTACAGGATATGCATCACAATCACTTCATGAAATCACCTATTTGTTATGTCAGAGTTTAGTACTAATAGACAGATACATTCCACTATATTGCTTTTCTTACAGGAAGACTTTCAATAGATATATGCAGATTTGTGTGTGTGTGCATGGATTTTCTATCATTGTGAGGACACATTCCGACTTGAAAATAGTCTTATGACCAAATTTCATCTATGTGAGGATGCCCCTCAGGCCCTCACCACTTTAAAGTGCTTGTTGAAGGTTAAAAGCCTGTCTTGGAGTCAGGGGATAAGGGTCGAGGTTAGGGATTTAGTTGTGCTAATCGATCAAGGTTAGCATTAGGGGCTATGAAATGCATTGTGTCAATGAGTGTCCTCACGGAGATACAGAGACACAGACGCGTGTGTGTGCGTGTGTGTGAGTAATGCTTCCTCAATCCACAACATTAATTTTCACTTCTATCACTGCTCAGGAACAATGTTAATAGTTATGCCGGTTTCCCAAAGCAGATGAACCTGTATAATATAGATAAATGAATCTAAAGTCCATGCATTAGTACCAACTTAGATACATTAGTACATTAGTACAGTGTACATACGTACAGTGATACAATGAGAAGTGCCTTGGACTGAACGATTTGCCATCACAGCCAGTCCAGACACATCTATAAAGTGCCTTAAAAGAGGTTATTGCATAATCTGATGTCTGTCTTATTGCTTCCATGGAAAGCAAGAAGGGAAATGCACGCCAGTATTACAAGAGCAGCAGGCAGACAACATGAACAATTATAAAAATAAAGTGAAATCTTGCCACACAGCTCTGTGCTGTCCGACAACGTGTATTCTGACAACGATCAAACCATTTTTACACAAACCTGTTCACAGTAGAACTTGTCAAATGCGAAAGAAAATGTTGTTTTTGGTTAACACGTGTAGTATATGATCGTTGACATAAATAAAGATGGACTTTACCAAAAATGAAGCCAACATTTTCCAGATACAATTGCATTTGGGGCCAGAGTCTACATAGTAATGAAAGAGAAAACCAGCCAGCCCAATTGTTAGCCCTACTCAGCTGCCAATCATGATATTTTACCCCATTTCTATAGAATCAAATAACTAATTTGAACTGAATAGAAAAGAAAAAAATAAAGATCTGAACATGCATGTGAACATACAGTACATCAGCATAACAACTACTTATAATGACAGAATCCATGATCCATGATTAAAACAAAAGAAAAAATAAGTATACACAGTATAGATATTAGCTAGAGTTTTTAGTTTTGGCTTCACTTTTCGGCAGATGTCATCTTTATATACAGCCTTTGTGTATCATGGGGAGCCCTAACCTATAAGTCACGTCCACGATTCCACGATTTCCTACTTTGTGCACCCGCTCCAAACTGTGGGAAAGTACTTTATTGTTCGTATGCAGGCCAGAGCACCACTCTCTGATAGCAACTCTGATCTGTGATATCAAAGTGGCTCCGTGTGTGTGTGTGTGTGTGTGTGTGTGTGTGTGTGTGTGTGTGTAGTTTTCAGCTGTCATACTGTAGCTATTCAAGATATGTACGAGGGTGTGGCAGGTCAGGTTTGCCAGTTTCACTGAAGTGACCTTTCGTACTCTGGGTCCCACTGAGAGCAGGTTCTTCTTTCTAAAGGGGCATCTTAGTACTAACTGAATCCATGTTTGACTTCTCAAAAGATGAAGTCATATTTTGACTTTTGTATTTAAAAGAAAAAAAAACAAAAAAACGTCAAAAATGTGTTTACTTCCAAACGGTTATAAGCTGTTTAAATTTAGCCCATTCTGTAATTTAAATTTTTATATTAACACTTTTTCTTATTTTCTTTACTCTCAATAAGTCCCCCAGCTCCCTTTCAATTCTTAAAGATGTTAATCTGTACTTTAATAAAAATAAAACCACTTTTAATGCTAGGAAGCCAGACAGTCTTGTAATCTTTGATGCCCAAAACGTTTAGATACACTCATAGCAAGAAGTTATTGGCTAATATAAACTTTGAACAGAGTGAAACCAAAGTATTTTTTGGTTATAGAGTAACACAGGATACAACAACTGCATTAAAGAAAAAAGGAACACTCTCCTATTGAGATATGAACGAATTCGTTTGATAAAACCACATCAAAAGCAATTTCTTTCATGAATTAAAATATTAAAAATCAAAATAATATTTTTTGGGACTTTATCAATCATACATACAGTATATTACCTGACAGAGTCGTTACATTCCTTTGCAGTAGTCTGTCCCAAAGCTGTGCTACCTGCATGACTGAGAGTGTATCAACAGACTTATTTGGACTATCTCAGCACATTTTGTGGGTGAAAGGATTTCCCAGTGGTTATTAGAATATTAGAATATTAGAATATTAGATGTCAGCCACTTAAAGTCCATAAAAACGTGTGGAAATGAGTTGTTCACAAACACTATGTTGCTCTCTCCACTTACAGTATATCCTGCTGATGTGCCACTGAGCAAGTGCCAACTTCTTAAACTTCTCTAGCATAATTATATGATTCTAATTTAGAAGTACTACAATCTCTTTTCTACTTTTTAAAGGGTGTATATTACACTGCCTTGCCCACAGATGACTGCAGGCCATAAAATCTAGTCACCCTTCACCCAGATCTGGCTAAGAGGGTAAAAAATATCAGTGTTGGGAAGTACTTATCAAGCATTGACAGACTTCAGTGAGTTGAGGTTGATGTGAACGTGTAAATGGGACCATACAGAGACACACAGAAATGTTCCTGTACTGCAGTTCTAGACAACATATACTTATATGAAGTTATATAAAATACGCACATGCTAAAAATGCATTGGTTATTTGCCAGAAGCAGCATGATTAAGTTCATTCCTTTCTATAGGGAGCTGGGTTCTCTGGGGATTGTCTTTGATGAGGGTTAGGGTTGTGGTTTTTTTTGTTGTTTTTGTTTCTTTTTTCATTTATTTATTTTTTTTTATCCTCCCACCAGCAGAGGGAGCAGAAGCAGAACAGGCACCTGTGTTTCATCTAAAGCAAAACAATAAAAACAAGGCAGAACTGGATCCTTCAGTCACCTAAGACAGCCTATTTGTTAGAATTAGGTAGACTGCAGCTGAGCAAAATCTGCTATCAACATTAAAGGACCAAACATGATACAGCTGGACACAACAGTAAACATGCAAGTTGAAGTTTGGGCTGTTAGTTCAGGACGAAAAGGACATGAAAAACCTCGGCCTTCAGCAAATTAACAAACTTTAGTAGACGCTCACAAAAGCAATATACAGCGTTTCCATGTTCAATCTGTCCAGCACTATTAGCGTCTGACTGTTCCAGATTTAATCAGAACAACTTTTGTTCTCTAATGGTCGCGTTAACTTGCAATTGCAAATATGATGTGTCAGCTGACGAGTTTGAGAGAAATAACAGAAGTTTTGTGCTGTTTTTCATGTCATGTGGAAGTTCACAGTCTGTGGAAATGCAACGCAGCATTAAAGTGTCTGTCATCCCCTGTCCAAGTTTGATTTAAGAATTGTCGATTACCTTAGAGCCCCATGGATTAAAAATTGAAAATCAAACAACAGCTGTTGCTTATCAAATGTGTTTGTAGTGTGAGAATATTAAAATTGAAATTAATTCTATAAATAGTCCTTCACCAACTGGGGCATTGTGCAAAGTTCTTCCTCTAAAGCGACGTAATGGTTATTATTAGTTGTATCACAAGGTCAAAAAGTGTTCAAAGGCATTTTTTGCAGATGGAACCTGAATAAGAAAATATCCGCAATGACACTGAAACCACAAGTGGAGGGAGAGATGTTGTACTCAAGGCTCGTCTGTAGAGAACATGTTAGGTTCCAGAAAGATGTGTATAACAGAGGCCTTACACTGTAGCAAATGGGCTGCCATGTAGACGAAAGTGATCCAGGCCTATGCACATTTCACACTTCCCAAGTCTTAAGCATGATTTAAAATAGACATTTACATGTTGTATTAGTTAGCCGCTAGTCAGATAAAACAGTCCATTGATAACAGCATTTTCTCTCAGCGTGTACATATATACAAACATACAGACATACTTTGCATTTTGCTCATGCCTTTGGTGTCCCTTTGTTGTCGGCTTTGGCTCCTGTAAGTCCGTTTTCTGTGTTGTCATTCCCTGAGGAGGTCACCAGGCACTCTTTACTGCAGGGCACAGACAAAACCAAGAGGTTAAGTTGTATACTCGTGGAAGGAGGAACAAGGGAGCGATAAGGGCTAAATATATATACTGCAGCAATTTCACACTAAGCCTAACCCTCACAGGCCCAAATAACAATCTTGTGTTGCACACAAATTAGAAATATGTAATTAAGATTTTACTGAAAAGCACAAGTTAATTGAAATCTCAGAGGGACTCATTTAAAAACTAAAAACTAGATGCATCTTGCCACTCCTTGTGTAGAGGCATATTTAATCAATAGATGTATTTTGCCTTTGTAACTCCCTACTGACGGAACAATTGTGATAGATGTGAAAAGACTAAGATGAGTTGCCATCTCTGTGTTTTTTATTACCTGCAGTCATATTTACTAGCCAAATGATATTTTTAACAGATCTGCACCTGTGCAAGCTATAAATTTTTTTTTTTTAATTATGTGCTAGCAAATGTCCAGTTAGCCAATGGCCATTTCTGTTACTGCATGAAACTACATTTCATGCAGTTGGTGCAGCCATCTTCAAATAAGCCATTTTCCATCTGTACTCATAGTCACTTTGACTTAAATGTTTAGTTCATCAATTCATCAGTTCCGAACAAACTCTTTTTTTTTTTAATTCACGTTGTTGAGGGTGGGTCTGTGGTGGTAGATGGGAAGGAATATTTGCGATATTAGCTGATTAATCAGCCTTAGCCTTTGAAACCTGTCGGCCTATGTACAAATAAAAATTACTAACTGTTATTATTTAAATCATGATCTGCCAATATTCCTTCAGTTAGTTGATGATTTAATTTACTGGCAGTAGTTTATGTGTCTATGCGTACATAATTACTGTGTAATCAACTATACTGCACTTTTTTCTTGAATTGCTTTCCATACATGGTGTTAGTAAAGGAGAATTGCATCAACTTAAGCCCTATTTCGCAGTCTTTGAGGGTCTAAAGCGTCACAAAATTAATCTTTTTTTAAATATAAATTACTCCAGCATGGAAATCGGTCACTAGGACCGTTTAGCTTGAGAGGACAATACAATTCAGCAGCACAGGACAAGTCTTTCCACCAGTAATTATACTAAAATCTTGTTGTAAATGTCTGGAAACATGGAGTAGATACCTAAAATGAAACACCTGATTGTTTTTGACTCAAAAACTGTTAAGATACTGTATAAAACGAACTCTTGGACTCTTTTTCCTAACGTTGTCAGCATCTGGGTCCGGTTTTCTAAACAAATCAATGTAAATTTATTCCAAAGTAATATGTAATTATTTAGTAATGGAACTGATGTAGTATGAAACAGTTTAGATTGACCTTAGCCATTGCATCGTATAGCAGCGTCCAGCTAAATGGTCCTCGTGACCGAACTCCATACCGGATTAATTTTCAAAAGTAAATGTATTTTGTGTTATTTTTTAAAATCAATGATCGGGTTTACGTGGAAAAATACTGAAATTCTTTTTAATGTAATTAGTGATCTACTCACTTGTTCTCATCGCCCCTCCCAAGGAATTGAACAACCAAGGCCTTGATCACCATGACAAAGATAACTAAACCAATGACTCCACCCAGCGCTGAGACAATCGTGACTGTCAAAGTGTTGTCAATCTCCTTCACTGAAAACATGGACAGGGGATAGAAATTGTGAGAAAAGAGAAAGTCAAGGATAGATTTGATATAAACAATGCAGAGAAAGATTCTTAACAGGAGCAACAACACTCAGCATTTTTGTGTGTCTAAAAAGTACAAGTTCTAAGGTATTATTTTGCCTTGTGCCAGGTGTATGTTCTGTATCTCCGTGTGTGCTTGTGTGCATCACATACTTTGGTCCACCACAAAAAGAGTGAAGACAGCACTGTGGTTACGGTTCTTCTCTTTTGGATTCCTGGCGAAACAGATATAATCTCCCGCATCTTCAAAAGTAATGTTCCACAGCAGGATGGAGATGTTGCTGCTCTTGGAGGAGCCAACAAACTTCACACGGTCATGGTACTTGTTCACCTTGGGCTCCACACCCTCAATGGGAATCACTGCATCACATAACTTTACAGATACAAAACATAGGAAGTCAGATGTGCATGTTTATATACACTTTCTGACACTTTCTGTGTGTGTGTGCTTATGTATGTGCTGTACCTTGACCATGGTTCCATTGTTATTATAGTGCCAGTTAAAGTAAAGGTTTCTGATGCCAATACAGGAGGAGTAGGTGCAGGGCAGCAGAACTGTGGAGCCATTCATAGCCTCAATTGAAGACACTTTACCTGTTGATACCTCCAGTCCACCAACACTCCATACACCTGAACCAGGAGTGAAATAGGAGAGCAGGAAATCATTAAGAAAAATAAAAGCACAGAAAACAACAAAGGAAAAAGAAAAAAAGTTGCATTGTTTGCAAAATGTTTTAAGGCAAAAATGACATGGAACAAATGCCTTATGAGTAATGAGTAACTTACATTAAGTACAGTTTGTCACTGTAAGCCTACTATTTATTAATGTGTTTGAATTTCTAAAGTTAATTTCACCAAAGCGCAATAAATAAATATACACTCATGCTTCAGAAAAATAGCATCCTTTTTAAGTCTTACATAAAAAAACAAGAATGCACTGTTTTTACTTATAATGAATATACAAAAGAAAAAAATATTTAACTTTCAGAGTGATAAACTGTTTTTTGTTGTGTTTTTGTGAAAAATCCCTTTAATGCAAGCAACACAAAGACGCCACTGCACTGAGAGATCTGCATTGAGGGGGTGAGGCTGACAAACATTATTGCCTTCAATCCATAAGCAAGCGCTGCATTTCAAACCAACATCAAAATACACAGGACATTACATCTATATCCGAAAGGATATACACAAAGCAATATCAACAAAGCTGGATAATGAGTATCAACATGTTTAGCAATTTTCTTTGTAAATGCAGGCTTTTGGCTTCAGACTCCGTTACCATAAAAAAAGGACCAGTAGTGTTTTCTACACTTTAGTGAAGAGGAACAGACTGTTACAATGAAAGCTATATACTGTATATATACGTATATACAGTATATACACTTGCGGGAGCCATACATGGCTCGGACATCGCCTGGGTCAACAAGGTCTGCGTCAGGTGTTGAGGAACTGGGGTCACCTGATGGCAAGTTCCAGTTCCAGTAGCCCGAACAAGACATTCATGGACCAGGAGTGACAACATTGGATTCATGGAATGCTACTATACCAGTAGTACCCACTCAGTACACACAACGGATGTGGGACCAATGGATGCTTCGAAACCCTACATTGGAGCTAACGAAGAAACAGCTCATAACTCAATGTTCCAACGATCGCAATCGACAATTACTATCACAACTAGAGATCAATGAAGTACAACAACAATGCTATGGAAAAGAGGAGCCAGGACGACAGGTCAGTAGGGAGCTTTCGTCATCACCCCCACACCCAGCGATTGGGTACAAAGCCCCAATAAGAAGCCTAGAAGACATTAGCACAAGGGCAGCTGACCTGAGAAGGAAGATAATGGCTAACATTGATACCTGGAACTCCCTGGAATCGTTACCAAGGCTTAGTGGCAGAATACCCTCAGAAGGTCTGCTAGAGGATGTGAATGCAGCATTACAAACTAGCCCTACTGTGACCATCACTGAAACCAACAGGCTGATATATGCAACAGCAACAGTGATTCTAGAGGCGCTTGGCTTCAAGTTGAATGTGAGCCATAAGGGGCAGTGCCCTCCACGAAAAGACGATTGGAGGCTAAGATCAAGGCAATATGGAGAGAGGTTAGCCAACTGTGAGAGCTGGAGAAGGGCAAGACCACCAAAGTACTAAAGAGGTACAGCAAGCTGTCCATAACTGAGGCACTGGAGACTGCCAAACAGACTGCCCTCTTCAGTACACTAGAGAGGTGGAGGCCCAGAGAATCAATAGGAAGTTCAGCACTGAACCATCCAAAGTGTACTCTCAGTTGGAGGGTAATAAGATGAGGACGGATCCACCTAGGGATGAGACTGAGCTGTACTGGAAGGGCATATGGGAGAAAGAGGCATCACATAACACCAATACTCAGTGGTTGGTGGACTTGATATAGGACCACAGCCATCTCCCAGAACAAGAGCCAGTAAACATCACAATGGTAGACATCCAAGAAAGAGTCTCAAGGATGAAGAGTCGGACAGCACCAGGCCCTGACATCAGCCTCAGCTATTGGCTAAAGAAACTAACTGTACTCCATGAATGCCTGGCAGCTCAGATGAACCGGCTGCTAAAATATGGGATCCACCCAGACTGGTTGACCCAAGGTCGGACGGTCCTGATCATGAAAGACCCCCAGAAGGGAACAATTCCATCCAACTCCCGGCCAATAACCTGCCTCTGCATGACATGGAAGCTCCTGTTGGGCATCATTGATGCCAAGATGAGAAGTCATATGGCTCAAACATACACCATCCATCCATCCATTTTCTACCGCTTATCCTGTTAGCGGTCGCGGTGGGGGGCTGAAGCCTATCTCAGCATCTTCGGGCTAGGCGGTGGACACCCTGGACAAGTCGCCAGTTCATTGCAGGGCTGACATATAGAGACAAACAACCATCCACACTCACATTCACACCTAAGGGCAATTTAGAGTGACCAATTAACCTACCCCCAGTTTGTATGTTTCTGGACTGTGGGAGGAAGCCGGAGTACCCGGAGAGAACCCACACAGGCATGCACACTATCTATTTCTTGTGTATCAACTGCAAATACTCAAGCTTTTAAATTAAGGCATATATCAAAAGATTATACAGCATTTATGTTTCCCTCTCTATTTCTTATGGGCTAAAGAGAAGAAAGACCATTCAGATTTGTGCCTGGGAGCATCTGTGATGGTATGGGGGTGTGTTATTGCCCATGGCATGGGTGGCTTTCATATCTATAAAGACACCACTATTGCTGTAAGTTAAATTCAGGGTTTGGATAAACACATACTGCCATTCAGACAAGTAATTCCTCAGGCCAATGGCAAGTAACATTCTTCACGCAACAGCGTAGCTTCCTACAATGAGTTGGCGGATAACAATGTGTGGCACGTTATGAAGGACTAAAAGAAAAGAGATTTCTCAAAACAGTTAGTGTCCTCACATCCTAAACACAGTAAGACATATGCAATCGTCCCAACTTTTTTGGAAATTGTTACATTCAGAGTTAGTTTTTAACTTTTATTCATTCAACCTTTATTTAAATTTCAATGAATTACTGAGGGCATGCCCTCATTTTCAATGATGTTGAGAGCACAGAAGAAACAGTAACAACAGAACAGAAAAAATACAGTTAAAAACAACTACATTCTAAAGTATTTTAGTTAGTAACTATAGTAACAAATCTGTACGTGAACAGTTCCATGTAGACGCATTGCAATAGAAAAAACAAAAACTTTTTTTTCCAAAATTCAGTGTTTGCTTAAGGAACATCAAACATTAACAATTGCTAGAGAGTGTTGACTACTGACAATGACAGTGACCAGTTTCAAAAAGGAGCGCTGTATCATGGCATGTTGCCTACTGTAAACGAACGAGAACAACACACAACATGCAGTGATGAGCGGATTAACTGCACCAGTGACAAATCTGAGTGCAGAGCAACTGAGCACCTGAGGCCAGTTGTGTTAGAGTAGAAGAAAGTTGGCCGCAGAGATCTGTTTTATACACACCTGGGGGGAATTTATTTGTGTGTCTGTCAAAGGATCCAATATTTAGTTCTAATTTACCTGGAAGTGTGTCAATATGAAATTTAAATGTAAGGTTATCATCCAGCTAGATGCTCAGATATTTGTTTTAAAAGATCTGTTTATTCTGTGTCCTGTTAAAGTAGTGATAATGTAAATAATCATCTGCAATACTTCTGTCTCTTGAGAATATCATGTATATTGTTTTGTCAGCATTGAAAACTAATTTCAGATTAAAAAGTGATTGTTGCACAAAAGCCTGACATATGATTTCTATGGCTGAATTCTATGGCCTTACAAAAGCAAGTCAAAACTGTGTCATTAGCACAAAGATGGACTTTACAGTCTGTTATAAATGATGTAGTGTTGTTAATTTAGATTGCAAACATGTGAGGACCCAGTACTGAACCTTGTGGAACCCACTTTCACAAAGGTAAAAATGCAGTTTGAACACTGACTAAGAGCAATTTATCTTCAACATTGCATGGATCATCATTATTGTCAGTAAATATAGGCCAAATCAAAATTCATTCCCTAAAGTGTGATGCAAATTTGCTTTCCTTTCTGAATTACAGTGGCGATAGAGAAACATCAAATCAAAAATTGAATCAAATTTAATACATTTGGTATTTCAACGCCTACAGCAAATTGCCTTCACAGAGCTAATTAAGATCACTGGAAAAACTAAAAGCTGTTGTATATTATTCATAAAATAACTTGCATGCAGTTTAAAAGAGAAACCTAATGAAGTGCCGTAGAATTTGACAAAGAAAAAAGCTGACTGCTGTTGATTTTGAAATCTCCATTCAAAGCAGGAAAACATTTTGGGGGGTTTGGAGAGGATTTGAAGTCTTTCTAGCCATTGATTCACAATGTGAGCACTGTGCAAAATTTAGTGGCCTATATATTCTATATACAGTATATATTCTCTTTAGAGTAAATCCACCTGTTTTGCCCCACCGCTTGCTTTTTGTCCTGTTGCAATGAAATAGTGCCAGTGAGTGTAGAGAGAGAGCCGACCAGAGGAGGAACACCTTGTCTAGAACAGAATGTCGCTGGACTATGGGGGGATTTGGGCTGTCACATCAAGGCCTGAATGAGTAATTGTCATCTGATCATTAATTTTGCCTATTCATATTTTAAAAAGTGCACATTCTTGCACATAATGACTTGTTTTGAAGATGTACTTCGGCGCACTGGTGCATATTTGCTGCATATTAACCGAGCAGAGATACTGATTGAATTCACGTCATTCAATCAGAAATTTTTGATTGGCCTGCATTTCTCAAGTGCCTATTTAAGTCTTGTATGAAAAATTTCATTCATATAATTCAGTAATCCCAAATTACAGTTTATACTGGAACACACTTTCCTATATTGAGAAATTCTGCTCAAAATGTCAGCAACAGTCAATAGCAACAGAAGAAGCTCCATATTTAGCAATGGACAGACATGCAATAGATGTATACAGAATAAATCAACAACATCCGTAAGAATATATATATACTTTTGATGTAGAGAATACAGTTTAATGCGGTTTGTAAGACCCATTTTTGATTTTGTTAAGTCCTGAGTCATCTTATGACTAGAGAACATTATTGCACAAAGCAAAAACTTATCATGTCTTGCTGGGGTGGTTTATGCTAGTTATGTTTGACAGCTGGTGCAATTCTCAGATTGTTGCCCGGGTGTCTCTAACACACTTGGTGACTATTTATAAATGCTGTTATCCACACTGACCTGTTCAAGATCACGTTGCACTTGGACATGGTGCAAACAGTGATAGAGTAAGCCCGTGTTTTTTTTTTTTTGAAGGACTTACATCTTGTAGGATGCTGTGCAGCTCTTAACAAAACACCAAAACATTGGAGTCACTTTGGTAACTTTGGACATAATGACTGTTAAATGCATTGGCAACATCATGCTCAGTTTTGGGCTCCATCATGTCATAAATTCATAATTAACCACAGCATGTTGATGAGAATGATAAACACTGCATAGCAGCATAGATGCAAGCAATGATATAAGTCTTGCTTTCCCTTGTCTTCGTATTTTTCATGTCCCTAAGCCACAGTAGCGCCGAACCAAACTGGCAGTGATTTTGTTTTTTGTTTGTTTTGTTGGGTTTTTTTTTTTGTGTGTTTTGCTTTTTTTCTGTCAGATTATGACATTAACAACTTTGTTTCACATACATCACATGACAGATCAGTTTGTTTTCTCTCTGGTCTGTCAAGTATCGTAAAAGAAACACAAACTAGACAGATTTGCATGTACAAGCCCTCAAAATCAATGTAGAGTAAAAGTTTTCTAATTGCATTCAAATTGATGTGTCAGTACAGTTTTATCTGTGAGGGTTATATCAAAAATATTGGTTTCTGTGGAGGATTAAGCAGCTTGGTCTCAGCAAATGGTATATGAATAACACTAACGTCTTATGTAATGTTGTTTCAGACCGCAACTTATTTTTAGCTTTTCCCATAATATGATGATATCTGCATTGAGCATTTCTCATGTTATTGTGAATTTGAATGTCACACAGAAGATGCAAGTAAGATGTAAGTTCAGGTAAAAGGAAAAACGAGAAAGTCTGCACTTGGAGGAGGCGGGATGCTGCTCGAGTCAGAATCTAGAATTTGTGTCCTGTGTGACACCAAAGCGTTGAAATATTTTACTGTGTCTTACACTCAAACTTGTCTGTAACTTCCAAGAGTCATAGTGTATACCTGAATGTGTTTAATTAAATGAATGGCCCTTGATTTTGTAATCTTAACCGAGTAGGTTTTAGCTCCATAGACACCTCGACTCGTCTCCGCCACTTTCAGAAGCAAGACAGACCATTTGGGCTCTTCTTGTTCTTTTCTGTCTGGTTTCGCTCTCTTTTTACAGGCTCTTAATATTCTTGATTTTATTTTGGAGCCCTGAGCACTTTCTTTCTCGCTCTCTTTTTCATCAAAATCTCTCTCTCTCTTACTCGCTCTGAGATCTTCTTCCTCAGGGACACAGTAACTAAATAAGAAGAGAAGAGATGTGGGATGCTAGCCTGGGTATATTTACCTTTTTTGGCGTGGCACAGTACTGGAATCAATGACATATTAAAGGTTTAAAATGCTTTCTGTAGCTGGCTGCCCGTTTGAATCTCTGGAGCGCCTTTTAAAATGTAAAGTAATTAATGCAAAATCTTTTCCCTTTTTCAATATCGGCACGATACAATTTAGCAAGGACTGCGACTGAAAATGATAGGGAAAACAAATGTGAATCTCTCTTGTAAATGGCTGACTTGGCATGTCTATACACACATGATGACGTTTTAAATGTCTAACAGGATTGTCCCCCACTTGTGCCTGGAAATAGATTTCACACCTCCCTCATTTTACAACTCTGCTCTCGATCCTTTTTTGTCTCCGCCCCCTTTCCACTCCTCTATTCTTCTTCTATTGTTACACTTTAACCTGATGACACTCACGGATTCACGCGCTATAGTAATGTGCTATGTTAGTCATGTGTGTGTAGCTTGTGTGTGTGCGTGTCTCGGTGAGTAATAATGTAAGTTTTTTTTTAGCTCCACTATCATATATGTGCTTGTTCCAGCTGGGAGACGTCAATATGCGAATCACTGACGGGAGGAAAAGTGACTAAACGTGTGTGCATGTGTATGTCCTTGGCTGACAGTGATTGAAGGGTTAATTTATTTCCAAGTTGAACCCATAGAGAACCGACCGAGGACACCATTACCTATCTGAGAAAGACACTGAGGGAGAGAGAGAGAGAGAGAAGTGATGGGAAGGGTGAGAGAGAAGGTAGGAAATGGACGGGTAGGGGAGAGATGAATGGGGGAACAGGGGTAATGATTGAGGTAAAGTGTGTAGGATGTGATGGAAGGGGTGGTGAGGGAGAGGTGAGGGGAGTGAGAAATCCTCCCCAAGGTGAATGACTGACAGTAAAGCAGAGACCTGCATCAGCAAGAGCTGGGTAACTTAATCTACAGCCACCACGAAGGAGACATGTTTAAACTGCTCGTACACAGACAGATACAAAATTTGGTAATATGATCGCCACACGAACGAAGGAACAACCTGCATTATAATTATCACATTAACATGCCAGCTACTGACACTTGTCAGTGGTATTGGCTGTGGTGCAACCTTGGCTTTTCTGCATCTGTTTGCAGCTCTTTGTCTTCTACCATCAGTTGTTTACCCTCTGCAAATAGAGATGTTGTTTAATCTCCTACGTGTGTGCATGACACCAAAGACTCAGACCTGGGAACTGATTCCAAAAGTGTTCAATCCCACAGAAATTCAATTCTATTCAAGATATCGATATGTTTGAAACTTAGATTTTGTTGACTGTGAAACATTCAGTATTATTAACAGTTTAAATTATCGTGCACATCGGTTTAAGAGAGGAGAAACCTCTGTAGGTAGTCAGATTCTCACGAACAATCACTGAATGAATCCTAACCCTAACAAGCTGAGCTAAAGTTAGCAGCAGCTCATTTCACAATTGCTCTTGTGAGACAATCGCTCTCCCCCTGTCAGAAAAAACACACATTTTCCAAGTGAAACTGCTAAAGGCTCAATATTAAAACTTGTAACAAATGCTATATGTGATTATACGAGAGACTGAAAGATAAATCACCGAGCATGAATCTCTCTCATAGCACTGAATTATCAGTTGAATTTACATCTACAAACTTTTTCTTTTACAGAGTTTTTTTTGTTTCCTGGGGGGCATATTCCATCTCTCATCCAGCTATATAAGAGAACGTGTAGCCCCAGTGACATCAATTTGTATATAATAAGTAATGCTTTAAGGATAAATAATGCCAATTCCAGCCTCTGGATGGGACAGCAAGCTACTGTCAACTTTCATGTATTATATATCTGATCATTATGACAAAACAAGTATAAATTAAGTAGTTTATATTTAGTTTAGCAATAAATATCAAGGCACACCTTTTACAAATAAACAAAGATCCAAAGATTTTCAGTTTTGTTGACTTCAGTCCGCATCTGGTTATGATGAGGGATTTGTTTCATTTGTATTTTTCCTGGCTTCAGTTTCTGTAGCAAGCAAGCATGTTGAGAAAGACTGCTACAGTGTTTTGGTAAAGATCATTGGAATTCAGAGAAATCAACTGAAGAGAAACAGATTTTTCTCTCTATGCTGGGATTTCCAAAAATGTTTACTGAGCATATTAGATAAATCATATGTATTAAATTAAATACTACAAAAAAAACTATCATAAAATATAGTCAAAGGCACTACAATATATAAAAATATGCACACAGTGTGGGTGGTTTTTTTTTGTACATCATTACTACATTAAGAAATACATTTAAACAACCAGTCTATTAAAGCAAGAAGAGTTTTCTTCCTCAATTGGTTCTGATTTATGGACATTTTTCACTGCTCATAATATGATGTCAGCATTGTTTTACCCATATCACTAACATTTAAGAATATACAATATAATCAAATAATAAAAAAGAGACCATTTTGAGAGGCAGCTCAAAACTTATTTTTCTGCAGTTCATTTTAATTAACATACATATAAACAGTATATACGTGTATATCATTTTTTAAAAAATTGTCCTTATCATTTTCTCACTAGTGTCACCCTTTTTTCATATTTTTATTCTCTTTATCTTTTTGTAGTTTTGCTTTGTTGTGCTGTTTTCTTGTTTTTTCAATTTAAAAAAAGATCCAGCCGTTCATCCATTATTTATTTCAGTTATGCAGCAACAGCCGTATTTACAAACAATTCGTTTCCCTTAACCTCAAATCAGACTGATATGGGGCAATTTTGTCAAACTCCTCACTTTTGTGGTCATCTTTTACGTATGTGATATAAATCAAATAATTTAGCCGTGGTTTATTTTACTGGGAACAGCACACATAATTATGGACCATTTACTTACCCAAGGGGGAAAAAACTATTCAAGTAAAGTAAACAATTAAAAAATCATACTCATTCTGTTTCAGATTAGCTCAATTCTGCCCCTGATGTCATATTTTTTGCATGAGACTATGTTTGTAGAGTGGACTTAAAAATCAGCCTTAAAAAAATCATAATTTGATACAGTTCGCATAATGAGGGCCCAAGTGAAGTTCTCCACACGCGGTCCAGTTTTTGTGCCTTACAGCTCTAATGTTTTTTTTGTGCTGAGTTTGGAAAAGAAATGGAAAGAAATGTTGGGATATGGAGGCACTATTGGACGCTACAACAAAATCAGGGAGTGTTTGAGCAAAAGCGCAAGCTCACCACTGCACCACTACGTCACTACCAATCATGCTACAACCACACACATCTGCACAGATGTGAACTGTGGCTATAACAGATGTTTTCATGTACTCAGATATTCAGAAGTTTCTCTACATTTTCCTTCACTGCCTCTTATTCAAGCTGGCACTGTTTTAAGTGCGTGCCAAGAGCCTCATTTATAACACCACCCCTTGAAGCCCAACAGCCTCATATTTAAACATGTCTATGTTCAGATCAGTGCCTAATGTGATGTTTTTGACCTTGATGCCCTCAACAAGTAAACATCGCCTGTGACATCACAGTGAATGTTAGCCTGCAGGTGTGGGAAGAGAATGATGAGGAGAGCGGAAGCAAAAAAAAAAAAAAAAAAAAAAAGGAATGGATTTGCTGTGACAGGTGCGAAGCACCCGACCAGAAAATCTTAAAACTATCAGAAATAACGAGGGGAGCGCAGAGGACACATGAACAAGTTCAAGTGTTGAGAGAATATGGGGGATTCAGCCGATCACACGCTGACGTGACATTATGCCGTAATGTAGACCCGGCTGAGCAATGACAGGGCAGAGAGAAACTCACCGAGCAGCAGCAAAACTACCAGGCCAGCATGAAGTAGATCCCCTGATCTTAACCGGCCAGAAAGATTCGAACTGGTGCGGTCCATTGACGCCATGGTAAACCTGTCTGCCTGTCTTCGGCCCCGGTCTTCCAGCTCGGTCAGCCCGAGCGCAGTCAATGCAAATATATGTCTCTCTCCCCCCCCCCTCTCTCTCTCTCTCTCTCTCTCCCTCTCTCTCTCTCTCTCTCTCTCTCTCTCTCTCTCTCTCTCTGTGTGTGCGTATGTGTGGTGTTTATGTTATGGAGCAAGGTGGGACACTGAGCTGTGCAGCAGAAGTCCTGCTCTCAGTCTCCTCCTCTGCACTCCGTCCCAGAAATGAAGGGAGCGCACGGCGGGGAGGATGGATTCCTTCAGGGAGCTTCCTCCCGACAGGTCGCTGGCAGCCTTGGAAAGGCAAACCGAGGAATGCAGCAGTTGAACGAAGAGCCCGCTGCTCTGTGTCCCTCCCTCCCCGTCTCCTGGGTCGCGTGTTCTTGAAGAGTCGCCGGTGATTATCCAGCGAATGGGAGCGCCATGCGACAGGCGGGCAGGGTGAGCGAGGCAGAGCCGTAGCTGCTCAGCACCGTTCCTCCAGCAGCAGGATGTCCAGCAAGCACCTCAGGGGGAGACATAGGCTCGGCGGGGGGGGAGGGATGGGAGA
>KV751316.1:465448-484521 GCA_001698575.1 Mola mola | reverse complement strand
AGGTGGGGGTGAGGGGAGAGAGAGAGAGAGAGAGAGAGAGAGAGAGAGAGAGAGAGAGAGGCAGGGAGGGAGGTGATAACTGCTGCCACATGCACACATGCATTCAGCACCGTAAGGCTGAGTCAGCCACACTCTAAAGGGTCTCTAAAGAGTCCAACATGGGCTGTCCGCTTGACCCATACCACATACCCCTGTTTGAACTGCATCCTTTTCTCCTGTCTCCACTTTCATGCTGATTTCCCAGGATCACGCATTACTAAGACTTCTTCTGCTTCTAACACTAGCATGCTTTCTATCAAATGAAGCATTTTTTTTTTTTCTCTCTCTCTTGGCCAGTTCTTAGATCTTTGGGACAGCTTGGAATCAAAGCAGCCTTGTAGAGGTGAATAGAGCTTCTTAAAGGAGAGGTATCAGATTTGTCTTTGCCAGTACTGCTGTTGTAAAGCACTACATATGCAGCGCACGCACAAGCATGGGCTTGTCTAGTTTTAGTCCTATCCTACATCACAGTCTGTTCAAAAGACCATTTCACGTTACCATTGTCGTGGCCCCCACAACAATTTGTTTTTCAAAGCTTTAACGACTGGGCTGACGAGGTATACGTCGACTTTGACAGATAATTAGAGGAGTGGTTGAGGCAAGGCTTTGCTCCTAAACTCAAAGTTAATTAATTTACGTCATGTACTACTTAAGTACATCGTGATGCAAGACTCGTTTGATAAGATTTGTATTTGTTCCTGAGAATTTAATCCAAGACGATATTTAATATATACGGGCTTTGTCCTTCAAAGGTAGTTTTTGTAGTGTTTAAATCTTTGTTGTCTAAATCTCATTAGATGCAAACCGGTCTGGGCACAATTAAGGCAACAAACCGCATCCTTTATGATCCATGCGTCAAAGTTGAACCTGTCCTCATCTGTGTAATATCTTTACAGTGTGCAAAGGTAACTACACTGTAGACTGTTCTCAAGACGGATGGTCTTGACCTACGTTTTGTGGTTTTGATTCAGATTTGATTCATAAACTACCTAAAATTCCAATTTACATGCTTTACAATTGGCCACTTCGTGTGCCAGCAATGACCAATTCACATTGAGTTTCGAAACATTGGGCCACCAGGACATTACACATACCTGCCATCAATCTCAGCTCAGCCTTCAACACAACATAATGAAGGATTGCCAGAGTCCACAACTTGAATGTGCAGTCTGACCTTATTCCCAGGATTCATGAGTTCCTCAGCGACACATTAATGGTGTCATCACCAATATCTGAGCCACACAGGGACACATCCAAGGATCATGTCTGTGTACCCGTTTCAGTAGAACTAAAGGGAAAACAACTTTATTAAAAACCTATTATTATGCAGTAAATACATATTTTACACTGCTCTGGCAAAGAAAAATAATGACATCACCGTGCTACTCAATAGCAATAGTTTAAACTCCCTTTTACCATGGAACTGAGATCAGACTTTTTATGTCCAGTTGGAATTCTTAGTGTCTTTGCATCTGTGCAATGCTTGGAAAACCAAGATGTCTTCTATAACCATAGGCAAGCAAGGTAATATAGCATTCGAGTTAAAATTTCATTGAAATAGCCTCTTCATCATTTATACACTACTGGCATATGTTGTGTAACAAACTCTCAAATGACTCGGAACATTGTACCCTCTTATCCTGAAGTGATATAATCGTTGGCACTCGTTGCAGAGAAATACAGAAGAGATTGAAAATACAATGCAACCTGAAATCCAATGTAAGTGTTTCCTTTTGTTTCTGGCTGCCTTGGAGTTCCTGGTTGGTTTTGGTTTTGGTCTGACTGGTAGCATTCATGTTAGCTCACCAGACAAATGTCCAAAGGCCGATATAACTGTATCACAATTTTAACTATAAATGGAGACACGAACGCCCAGTTAAACTGGTGAGTTTTGTGTATTGTGTGTCTGTAATCTTATAGAAGAAACACCAACTTGTTATTGGCGTGAACCCTCTCAGGTACCAGTTGCAAGGACAAAACTATGTCGATGACTTGGAAAGTGCAGTAAGATCTTTCCATCAGATGAATACCTGTCTGTTCACTCTGTCTATCAATTTCTCACTTTGCCTTTTTTTGCTTTCATCATCAGTTATATTCATATTATACTGCTCATTCAAAGAACAAATATAGTGATCAATTGTGCTTTACTTATCGGTGCATCTCAGTTTTAATAGAAAAGATAAATACATTTTATGTATGACATCTTACATAATAATATTTACCCTCCACAATACACTTTTTCTGTTTTTCCATGTATTCCTTTAACTCTCCATCTTGACATGATGGATCCGTGACCTCCACAACTCTGACCCATAAACACATGCACGCGCATGTACCCGTCCAGATGTTGTCAGGTGATCAATCTCTTGCCGATTGATGTCATTTTCAGGATCAAATGTATGTGTGTGTGTGTGTGTGTGTGTGTGTGTGTGGGGGGGGGGGCGGGGGTTGGCAGCGATAGATAGAGAGATACATACGCAGCAAGCAATGTGTAGATAAACAGATATTTCTTAATGCAAACTGCAAGAATGCTGTGATAGAAACACATGTGTGTCTTTGCATATACACCTACAAATATAGGCTGAGGTGAGCACACAAACACACCTGCCTCTGGACGGGGTGACCTTGGAGGCTGTATGTAGAAGGAAGGCGGATCAAAAGAGAACATTATCCCGAGGAGAGGAGAGTAGGATGTTGGGGATCAGGAGGGGAGAAAGGAAATAGTGGTTCAAGGAGTGTACAGCTACAGCAGAAAAAGGACAGAAGTGTGGACAAGGGGAGAAAAAGGAGAGAGACACAGTAAGAGGGACGGCAGGAGCGAAAGGGGAGGAGAGATGACAGGATCCAAAGGAAGGAGGTGAGATGAGTGAGGGAGGGAGTGGAGGATCTGTTTCTGGGATTCTGCAGTGAAGCCACATAGCTGAGCCGGTCCGAGCACAGATACTGAGGACACTGAGTCCCGTTCTCCTCTCTCTCCTCTCCCACCCACCACTTTCACCTCCCACTCTGATTAACCTTCCTCTCACCCCATGCTTCGACCTGCTGTACGCCCTCCCTCCCCCTCACTCTGCCTCCTTCGTTTCTCTTTGCACCAGCCGGTGAGTGAGCAGATTTCAGAGAGCGCCCTGAGTGGAGCAGGCCTCTCTCTACCTCTTTCTCTTTTTCTTCATCTGAGCAGGTCAACCTCTCCTCTCCAATACGCATTCTCGTTTCACCTTTTTTGCCATTTTTTTTTCTCACTTTTATGTTTTTGTTCCTTCCTTTGTTCTTGTCTTTGCATCTGGCTATTTCAGTTTTGTCCCAGTGGTTTGTGATTCTCCTGTCTGTCCATCCATCCCGTGTCACTGGGGAACAGACACCATTACAAGGTGAGTCTTGTCTGAAGAGTCAAAAGCAGGTCTGTGCTACATGCCGATTCACAGAAGTTTAATTTTTGCCACGTTAGTGCTGATATGTTGCTTACTGAAACGCGTGCGGACTGTGCAGTCTGCCTCTTGGTGGAGATTTTGCAGTCTGGCAGCCTCGTAGTTTGTGTGGTCGTGCAGCCTGATGCGGATTTAAGCTTCAGACCTGAGAGTTATGAGGGCAGTTTCAAACTCATTATGATGTTTAATGTTGGAAACACATTGACTCTGTGTGGGAAAATGAATTACAAAGAAATTGTAAAAGTGTAAGATCTCTCTGCATTGTGCGTGCATGCATGTATTTCGATCAATGTGTGGACAAATTTCGACTTGAAACTAGTCTTATGAGGACATTTTGTCTTTGTAAGGAAAAACTAATTGGTCCTTACAACTTTAAAGTACTTTTTGAGGGTTAAGACTCTTTTAGAGACAGGGTTTCAATTGTATTTTGGTAAAGGTTAGCGTTAGGGGCTATGGAGTGTATTGTGTCAATGAGTGTTCTCACAGAGCTAAATAGAGAGGTGTGTGTGTGTGTGTGTGTGTGTGTGTGTACCTATGTGTGTCTGCAAGGAAATTTCAAATACAATGTTTAAATTAGCCATGGACTAATTTGTGTTTTTTCAGGTGTGATCATTATTATTACTAATCAAACAAGCTAATAACACGTGGATATATTTTTTCAACACAAGTGAAAATCTTGACCACAGAATTTAAAATAAATTGAATGTAACCAAGCACACTTTACCCAAATATTGTTTTTTACGTTTTACTTCACTACATTTAGTTGATAACTTCAGTTACTTTCAGCTACATCTTAGACAAAGCAGTGTTTTTTAAAATGAACTTTCGTCTGAATTTTAATAAGACGAAAATACACATACACACACAAAACAAACAAACGAAATAGAATGTTGGAATAATTTATAGGGGTTGTAACCTATATTGATTTTTAAACATGCTTAACTGCATTTAAAAAAAACAAATATAATTCTTTTATTTTTTGTTTATAAATAGAAGCAAATTATGTGTGTCCTATTGGCAGACAGCGCAGTATCTTGTTTTAGTATAACAGCTATGCTGTTTTAAGCGACACGGACTGTCTTTAAATTTGGATTCTTGTCATTCTGGCCACGTTCAGGCAAAAGCACTGTACAAACACGTTATTTCTTTTATTCCTTTGAATTAGAACACTGTCAGAGAAAATTTGGAAAAACTTCAGGGTAATCCACAGAAAAAAAACTGAATGAGGCTCAAATATACCCTTACAAATGGAATGGTCACAGCTAATAGATTGCTTTGAAAGACAGATACAATTATTTCTGCTTTCTGCTACCTTGGGATTGTCGCTGTTAAAATTATTGTCATTTAACTTTCACTAGATATTTTGCTAAAAACCGCATTGTACTTTTCACTATTGGAAAAGCTTTCAAATTTCTGTTTGTCTTTAAAAGTTGAAAATACATTCACAAAGTCATCTCTGTTGATCCTCAGAGGGCAACTTTTCCCCGCTGACCATTACACTGTAATGATGTGATCACTGTTATTCACTTCACCTGTCAATGGTTTTCAACCATAAGATTTCTACAAACACTGCGGCAAAATGTACAAAGTGAGAACGTCTCTAAAGGACGGTTACGTTTACATGATTTCTGCTCGTTGAGAGGCAGCACAGTGCAAGCAGTTCAGTTTGGTATTCACTATATTTAAAGTGATATAAGAGCAACTATTCAGGGCAAAGTCATGGCTGCAGGTAAGAAACTGTGTTGCATAATGATCCGTCAAATAGTATTAAATGTTTGTTTCATTGGTTCTGATTGAGAAATCCAGTACAGTATATACAATATGTAATGATGTGACTTTTTATTGCCAACCTTGGTGAAAACAGCAACAAAATTAGCCCCCAAAATCACCTTATGGGTCAACCACAGCTATTCTGTAACTTAAACATGCATGGCCACACAGAGATGCAGTATCCTACATAATTTGACAGGCTCCGGGCTCCATCCATCCATTTTCTACCGCTTATCCTGTTAGGGGTCGTGGGGGGGCGGGGGCTGGAGCCTATCTCAGCATCTTCGGGCGAAGGCGGGGTACACCCTGGACAAGTCCCCAGTTCATCGCAGGGCTGACATATAGAGACAAACAATCATCCACACTCACATTCACACCTACGGGCAATTTAGAGCGACCAATTAACCTAACCCCCAGTTTGCATGTTTTTGGACTGTGGGAGGAAGCCGGAGTAACTGAAGAAAACCCACGCAGACACAGGGAGAACATACAAACTCCATACAGAAACGCCCTGACCTGGGAATCAAACCCAGGATCTTCTTGCTGTGAGGCGACAGTGCTAACCACCGCTCCACTCTGCCACCGTTAAAATTAAGAAAATCAGGTAACAGTTGATTGCACAGTATAATGGCCATCCATTATAGGTTCCCTGTAAACATCCCTAACACTATGTTATTCTTTCAGCCACTGGGTACTTTTTTTTCTCAAAAAAATTGAATGCTTGATTTGTTTTAGTTGGTAACTATCTGAAAATAATGGTGAAAAAACAGGGATATCTGTAGACACCCAGCAAAAGATAAAGTACCCTGTGAAGGAGCAGGCAAAAAGACAATGACAGTGATAGAAACTGAGGTAAGAATGAACAGAGGGGCACTCAGTCCATGTAAAGTTCCAGAGTTTAGTCTGTTATTTGTAACCTTTCTCCTGCTCTTGAGAGGGTTTGAAACTGAGATACAATAAAAAACAAAGGGAAAACACTGAAATGTTTCCATAATACAGTGATAAATCTCAATTTTATTGTTGTTAAATTACAATCAAGCCTGGTTTAAATGAACACATGGTTGCTGATCAACACAGAGTAACACGTAATTGTAGATATCTCATTACTGTGAAGCCGTAGTTGTGCTTTTGATATTTCAACAAACGACACAATACATCATTCATAATGTTGGAAAATATATACATATATTGTATATATGTGTGTATGTCTCTCTCTATATATATATATAAATAAAACATCATAAATAACATAAGGAAGTAACAAACCTGTACACAGTTGTTTTTATTTTAAACCAGGATAGGCCATGCAAGCAGATCTGGAAGCACTAGCCACACTCCAGTAACTGGAGCAGACAGCTAACCAGTTTGAGACACGCTGGCCTGTTGTCACAATGTCACAACATCATTTGACAAGTAGAGATTAACAAAGCTGCAACACATAAAATCTAAAATTGACATTAATAATGACCAGGATTTCAGGTGCTTTGACCAATGAATTCTAAATTAAATATACTAATATATTGACCATTTAACCATACAATCAATCATGCCGTATGTCTATTACAACCTCCAATATACCATCTTAATAAAGTGAGTCTTATATGTTTTCCTCTGCGCCTTTATATTCACATGCTGTGATTATATTAGAATTGATAAAAATGTGTTAATGTGCAAAGTAGTTTTATAGTTTTATATAGGAGGGTTTCTTTCAAAATCTCTATAAAACATGGTTCCAATTGGACTCCATTTTGTTGTTACAGTAAAAAGAACAGACTATAAAAGTCTGTATGGAAGCTTTTCTTTCCGTTATATCAAATATTGAAAGTTATTTTCTTTGATATATCAGTGGAGGCATATGAATCTTATTAAATTCAACTAAAACAGAGGACATGCATATGTGAGCAAAACACATATGCATGTTTTCCTAAATAAATGTAGAAATAAAATTCCAGGTATTAAGAGAAATGGCACCACCTGAATGCTACATAGAGTGACGTTAAATCATGCTTGGACTGATTCACATTACTGTGGTGTCCTGGGACACTTAACAGAAGTTTATTACATCACGACTAGTTTTTGTTCTAATAAGCACAGTTTGGCATGCATTCATGGCAGTATAGTACACTGTACATGCTTCAGTCGTCATAAAAAATCCTACCTGTTTGGGTAGATAACGACAAACTGTAGTTCGCCCACAAAATGAAACATGTTTTTAGTCATCTCTTTAGTCATACATGAATATGCGCCTTTCACAGTTTTAACTGGGGCAATTTAGCAGAACTATTTCCCAGATTATTATCTGTAAATGAGACTGTGACAGTCACTGTGTCTGCATGGGGTCAAGTCGCACAACATACAGCAATAGGTTTATTTGTATTGTGGGGAAGAATTTTGAGAGGATAAACTTAATGTGAATGAATGAATAATTATAAAAATTGCATTCGCACATATTGTAAGTATTGTAATGTAATAATACCAATTTTAAACCTTCAGATACAGAGACGAAACCAGAATCTGTACCTGCTCCTGCAAACCTCTGTATTTAGGCACACAAACATGTCATTCCTCAAAACCGAGATGTAGAGGTTTATGATATTGGGATGGACGGTATACCTACATTGCGTAGAAATTAAAACATTCGACTATGCTTTTTGTAATAGCATCTAGTTGACTTTAGTTTACTCTGAAAGCATCACTACAACCTACTGCATGTTAAACAGGGCAGTCAGTGAGAGCCCAATAAAAATACAAATCTACAGCTCCCCTTTTACACACACATACAACATGCCAGAAACAAACTTGTGTGTGAACAAAAAGTGGACAAAGCAAGAGTGAATGAGACACAGAAAGACAAACGAACAGGCACTTTTAGATTACCTAGAAGGAAAAGCACAGGTGACAATGATAACAATCATGTGCATGCTGGCTCCCTGTCACATGGGCTCTGTCCCAAATTGCTTTCACATTGAATAAACTGCTATTTATATCCAGCAGATTCAAATAGATTACAATCTTAATAATCATTTTGTGTTACCGCTGACTGGGATTTCCATATCTTAATAATAAAAAAACACAATGTATTGTGGAATTGCTACTGTAATAAAGAGTACTGTGTATGCCATGGACACAAAGATTTTTTCCATTATGGAAAGTTTTGCGCGCAGTATTTAATAGTTCAATTTACATTAAACAAAACTAGTAGGGTTAGGTTCAGTAGGGTTACGGTGTATAAAGCACTTTATAGCCAATAGGGAGTGATTGTTGGTCATGAATGTACTGCAACAATGCAACATTGAGGTGACTGGCAACCCCCGTGCTTTCCCTGTTATGACATATCAAACTTTATGTCATGAAAAAGGTATGAAGAAGAGAAAAATCTCCACATGTGAGGAATGTTTGAGACTGTTCTCCAGTTGAAGTACACATCACTGAGACACAGAGACAACGCTCGGCAGAGTCACTGACTATAGCTTTCTTTTTGAGCAGCCAGAAGAACATTACTCATGCACCAACTGTGCATCTATGTTAAGGCAATGCTGAAATGCAAATTCACAGTATGCTATACCAAAACCCAAAACAAACCCAAAACAAAATATGAAAGTTAGACTTTGGACGTTGTGAGATGGTGGGGCAAACAACCACCAAACAGATACACACAGCTTTCTGCTCTGCACTTTAATACACATTTGACTTGTATGAAACTCTTGATTGACAGTTACTGTTAAGTTAATTAGTAGATTTTTCTTCAAACAATACTATTACAAACTATGATGCTGAGAACTTGTCACTGTCGTATAAATTGAAGGTCATACCGCCCAGCCCAACCATACTTTATCACAACAGAGATCCGTAAATCCACTGATATTAAGTTTCACCTATAAGAATTGTAATAATTGCTTGGTTGTTTAGGTTACAGCAAAGTTTTTACTGGCTTATTGTGGGGGGAATAAAGAGGAAACATATGTACGCACGCATAGACATTCAGTACACATGCAAAAAAGAACACTTGTGTGCACACACACGCAGAAGGGATGGAAGTATCGGTGGCTGATGATCCAAGCGGTGGTCACTATAGATCTTCAGGTGCTTCAGAGGGGTGCACATAACTGAAAGAAAACAGGGAAAGACAGAATGACAAACAATAATTTGATCCAAACTCGTGACATGGCAGATACCCCTATAAATGAGCCTCTCCAGAGTTGAAGGCAGCAGTCATGCACAAAGAAGAATTTGCACACGTATATTAAAACACGCTGGTTTGAATCATTTTGGTAAAAACTAAGCATTCAGTCCTGTTTCGCAGGAGAGAGCACTTCAGTGATACTGTCAGGACAGGTTCACTACAGTACCAAATCATCTTACACAGCTACTTTTGCTAACTTAGATTCTTAAAGGCACAAGTTGTAACATGTTGAGTACTGACGCTTTAAGTTGGTAGTACAAACCAACCCATCTACCCACCCAAATGTCAGTTTCCAATAACCCGGGAAGTACGCAGCAGTGCTAATTTTTGTCGCTACTGTATTGGTCATAGTCTTCAAATGAAAATTCTTATTAGTTTTAGTCATATCAATTAGTTTTAGTTTTTTTTTTTTAAGTTAACGGAATATCATTACATCTTCGTTAAGTCTTAGTCACTTGTTTTAGTCATAATGATTTTTTCTCTGTAAGCTACTTCAATTCCAGTTGTGTTGTTGTCGCCTACTGTTGTAAGAGCAGTGTGGCTCCTTTAGGAACACGTTGAGTCGTAGAGTGAGCGGGCGTCAGTAAAGTTGAGTGACAGTGCAGTAGCCTTTAGCAGCTAGTCGGCTGTCTAGCAGTGTTTTAAATGTTACCTAACAAGCCAAGTTGTAAGCAAATTAAGGCTACAGCCCCTCTAGGCCAAGGTGGAGTCTGCTGTGTGCTGTGTTTCGCTACTGCTGGTGACAATGAAGGGGTTAGTCCTGTAGCACATCTCCCCTGTTCCCACGCAGACAGACAGACAAGGAAGATGGAGAATATCACGCATTTTGAATGTACATTTGTCTACCATGAAAACAACATCAATTCATCATAGGTTTTGTGATCGATAATCTGTTTTTAGCTTGACGACCTCTCGTCTATTCGTCAGGTTAAAAAGAGTCATATATGTCATTGTTTTTCATTAAGGAAATTAACATTTTATTCTATTCCTATTCTTATTCTGTTCTGTTCTATTATATCATTAAGGATGTTACACATAGAGAAAGCAGTAACTAGAGCGTTAGTTTTTGCTTTGGCTGGTACTGTATTTGTCTTAGTTGCATGTCTTATTTGTATCCAGACAGTTCAGTCCTACTACGCCCTACACTGGGCACGGTGTCAATGATAGATGACGTAATGCAGATGGTGGACATGTTAACATATTTACCAGATATGGTGATAGGTGTATGGGCTCAACAGGCAACAAGCTCCATCAGAAGCCCAGCTATGGTTATCTATAGATAAAAGAAAAGATATCAGTCATTACAAGGAGAAGCACTGAGGTTTTGGTTTTGGAATCAAATTAAAGGAGAGCGGTTATGTTGGTTAATCCTAACAATAGTAATGCCCTGGCTGTGAGGTTTATCTTTATCAGTTTAGATTCTGCATTGGCTGTTTTGGCTTGGCCTTTTTGGAATACATCAATATCGCTGCCTTGATTATGAACAAGTATTAACAAAAGAGGGAGCGACGTTTACAAATTACACAGATTTCATAATTTTGTCTCAATTATTTTGCTGTAATCGCTGATGGACACTTTAAAGTATGATAAATTGGAAAACTCACATTTTTGAAGCAGCTTTTACCTTCTTTGAAATGGCTAATACATGTCAAAGCATGGCTATATTTTTATACAATTTAAAAGGGATGTAACGATTCACAAGGCACTCACAATGCGATATGATTCAGTATAATGGTTTCATGATTCATGATGTTTTCATGATTTGGTCAGTTACAAGATGAGATTTACGACAAAAAGTGTCCCTTTTTTATTTCTCAGATAAAAAAGGAGGTGTAAGGTAGGGAGTATAGATGGGTACCGAAAACCGGTATTATGCGGTACCGGTATGCAATTAGTTTGGCACCTATGTAGTGGTAGGTTCCTTGATAAGCGGTGCTGCTATCGGTACTTGTGACAGAAATTCTGTAATTTCATTCAGTCTGACGTAGCATTATGTGAGATTGAATTAAGTATTATGTATGGCATAGCATTGTGACGTGCAGTATCACGAGCAATCTGGGGTTCGATATTTTGATCCAAAACAATCTGGCATGTAAACTGCAGGGTCCAGGAAATCAACCACTGACCAACCAATCACTTTTTAATTCTCTGTGACAATTTATCTCCACCACAGAAGCAATTCAGTTCAGGTGAGCCAGATGTTGTACACACTCTTCTCTCGAGTGCCTAGTAGCAAATAATAACCTTTAAACTATCTAATAGTGTACTCCATGTACATCATAAACTCATATATAGAAAGTACAAATCAGTTGTAAAGTGTACACGTTATAGTAGCTTCAATAATAGCTTCCTTAACTTGCATTTACACACAGGCTGGTCTTCCAATATGGCAGTAACGCTGACTTATGACCAGTAGCCAATGAGGGATCTATATGTCTACATGTCAGTGGGACAACAGTTTGAGTTAGGCTTAAGATTCAGCAGTGGTAATGGTTTGCCGTTCTGATCCACAGAGCAATGGAATCCCACACTCAGTACATGCTGGCATAACTAAAATGAAATGTTGTGACTCAGTAGCTTGTGAGAGGAGGACAGAAGCTGCACACTAAGTATTTGGAACTAAACCAAGAGTGACTTGACTACCATTGGTTGCTATTTTTTCATCTTGGAGCTGGTAGTTTCGGCTAGAATTAAGGATGTTTTGGTGAGTTCCTTACTTGGATCCCTCCTCTGCAACACCCTCAGCCTCGAGTTTCCCCTCTTCCTCCATCTTCTCCTCTGAAATCAGTTCCTGTTTCCGATGCCCGCGAAGACACTTCACTATTACCATGGAGAGGATCAGCAGAGCTAATGCTCCACCCACTGATGCCCCAATCACGACCGCAATGGTTGAATCCCGGGGTGGAGGAACTGAGGAGAGGAGAGGGTTAACTAGTTTGTACACAATGGATGGAGAGAAGTGAAATGCTGGCTACAAGCTCTACTGTGCTGATTTACCAGAGTGGACAGCAAGAAAGTACTGCTGAGTTAGCCTGTGTCAGATGTGCATGCGTGTGGGGGCAAAGAGATGCTGAGTTCAACTTCTTGTTGGTCATTAATAAGTAAAAAGCTGACTCATCACAAGTAGGTTCTTAGGCTCCAGGAAACACACACATACATTCCCATACAGTGTATGTTATATACGACCGTATGAGACTTATCCTTACGAGCTCAGAGCACTGCAAAACACAGCAACGAGGCAACTGTTACACCACTTTTTTAAAAGAGTAATTACATCCACCCATTTGTAGAGTGTATCGTTCTGTTTCCTCACCTACAACATTGTCAACAGTGAAATGTACAAACCTGCAAATGGACTGTTTTTCGCTATATTTTGGCACTACTATGAAGATTATTCATGAACCATAACCAGCCAGTTCTGACTCTCCCTTTATTTAAGAAAAGTGGTGTTCGATTTGAGGCAAGTTAAACAGTAGGAAGGGAGACCACTTCCGTGACTATTGTGGCAACAGTGAACGCTTTGAACCATTTGGATTTGAAACTTGGATTTCTCAAAGTCAAGGAGGGATCAAAACAGCTAAATTTGAAGGTCGATAAGTTATTAATTGCTGCCAAATGACTATTCCAATGTCCAGGATCCACCAAATTTGACAATAGACATGTGCTTTGCACAGCGAATTATCAAGCGTGCTGCTTGGGCATCCTCGACCCTCAATCATTTTCACACGAGGCCTAGCATGTCATTTTCATTGACACATGACAAAGGCTGAAAAATATATCTTTAAACTTGAAATAAAAATCTACTACAGGGCAGGTTTAGGGCTATATTTATGTATTTTGAAGACACTAGACTCATAAGCTGTAAAGACTCCTTCCAATCATCTCTATAGCTCAGAAAGTGGCAGGATAGCAAGAGAAAGCTGTCACAAGACAAAAGAATAAGATGAAGACTGACACAATGATGTACGCTCACTACCTTGTTCCATTGGAATTTCTTGGAATGCTAGGAAAGAGTCTTGCCTAGACTCCGGAGGACCAAACTTGCAATGACTTTATATACCAGGGAAGGAAGCTGAATTTGAGAAAAGAGCCACGGACTGTTCGCAATCTTCAAGAGGTAAGGTGAGTAAACTTACGTTTGGTAACAACATTGAGCTGTATTACACCATGTCCTTTGATGCGATCCGGAGGGTTTTTCACATAGCAATTATAAATCCCCTCATCTTCCAGTTGTACATCTGACAGGGTGAACGAAAGGTCGTTTTTTTCCAGGTTCCCAGCAAACATGACCCTCTCTCCAAACTGAACCGAACGAACAGCCACCATTCCTTTCTTCCTAGAGTATGTCATGAACTTCGGAAAGAGAGAAAAGGAGAGCATTCACAATGGGCTAAGAGCTTTAAAATGTATGCATTGCAGTTGAATACAGATTAGAATTACCATCTCTTCTGTATCATTTAATGTCTCTTGGTAAGTCCAGTTCATGGCAAACTTATTGGTATCAATTTTATAGCAGGAAGTAAATATGCAGGGAATTTTGACAGTTGTTCCATTCAGTGCATTTACGTAGCTGGACACAGACACATCCATGCTTGAACAACCTGTAAAAAGAAACAACAGCAGTGTTAATAATGCTAGAACCTACAACAATATAATATCAAAGCTCAGAGGATTAAAACCAGGATTAAAATCTATTTTAAAACAAATAAAGATGCTTTTTTTTTTTTTAATTCAAACTGTTACAAATAGATTAATAAGTCATCTTCCAAATGAAAGAAAAATAATATGGCATGCTGCACTAGGTTAAGAACCGTAAGGAAATAATGCAGATGGTAGAGCGGTCGTCCAGTTATCGGAAGGTTCCTGGTTCAATCCCACACCCTGCAGTTAACATGTTGAAGTGTCCTTGAGCAAAACACTGTACTTATACCTACAGCTACATTTACCATATAAAACCAGCTGCTCTTCAAGGACTCATACAGTCAGTGGCCAAGTATAATAGAAGAGAAAATGACTGTGTACCCTACAGACACTGACACCATCGACTCTCATTATAAGTAAGTTTGACAGTCAGTATTGAGTAGAAAATCTTTTTGTTGGGTTCATCAGGGGGAGTCAAAAACATGTATGCAATGACAGTATAAAGTTTCACGTCCCGTATTTATGAAGGACTGTCTGATGACCTGAGGAAAAAAGCTGCTCTGTAGTCTTGTGGTGCAGCTGCCAATACTTTTGTATCGCTTGTCAGACGGCAGCAGGGTGAACAGGCTGTGGCCGCGCTGTTAGCTGGCTAGTTTTCCATGATTCTGATAACCGAGAAACAAAAACTTTTCACTTGCTCGATTTTAACCTCCACTAATGTAAAAAGCAGAATTATACTGATTTTGGTCTGCACTTGTATTTCATTGCACACTGCAGCATCTCAGTGATCACCATCTTAAGGTTTATAATTACTTACCTAAATCTTATAAACAGTGCTTGCATATGAACTCTGCAGACTAGGATAGTCTACAGCATCCTATTCAATCAAACATACTGCAAACTGAAATAGAATTTTCAGCTGTTTTAACTTCCCAGTAAGTAGAGAGGATGTGGTGTCCCACGTAACTGCTGACTCTTCCTCTGCAATCTATCTGGATAGGGCTGCCTTTTGGACTGACAGTCATTTGATGTTAACTAAAAGAACAGATTTAAACACAGACGAGTCCTGCAAAATGACTATAGATGAAGTAATATACCTGCTATATCAATTCCAGTGAAATTTACTGAAAACAAAGACAGCACACAGAAAGTTTAATCTTTATTAAATAAGCATAAAACTGTGTCATTGATGACTTTGGAACAGCTCTGTTTTGAGAATAAAGTAAACTTAAACACACGTTTGGAGAGCGTATTGTATATGAGAAATCAAGGAATTCCGACTTTTTTGCAATTCTGATATCACCCTGATATGTAGATTTTTTTTTTTTTAAATGCTATGAATCCAATTTGTCATTTCTGGCAAGTTGCAGAGAGATGTAGTGTTCAATAGATGCTTAGACTGCCACTTTACGAAGTATGTCGAGACACCCTAGAATGAAATTCAAAAGGGTATAACTGCATATAATGTGACTTGAAATGAAATTTTAGTATCATTTAGTTTTCTCAATTTTCCTCCTACTCATTGTGTCTCAGCATGGGCTTACAGTCCCCAGACAGAATCTGTGCCACCCTCTCAGTATCTGCGTGTGTGTGTGTGCGATGGCACTCTGCACCATTCTCTCCTCTGCAGTCGGGTGTTTCTGGCTCCCTTCCCACTACTGCTGCAGCACTCGCATTTCTGCATCACTCACACACACACACAAACACCCAGGTACTTTGAAAATCTCCTCCTATCGTCCATATGTGTTATTTATGCACAGGCACTGTGCATTTCCCATGCACAGTTCATCAGTGTTGTGTGATGCTGCACAGCACATGCTTTTTGCTCACACACACCCCTCCTACAAGGTGTGCATTGTCAGCAGTGCGCTAATCATGCTAGCTGTGCTACATCAATGACATTCCTGCATAATGACCTGATTACACACCTGACCATTCCATTCAAGCCCCGGTCCTGGCACACACACACTCACTCATAAGCGGGACGTACACGTGTGTGCCTTTGCTCTGACAGCCGATGCACAGAAATACAGTGTGAGAAACAGTTTGATACGGGGCCCTGCTGACTCAGCAGTCCTGTGGATACTGTGAAAGAGGCAGATGCAGAAACAGACTTGCTAACAGATGAAATACTGCAGTGAAGCTGTCTCATGCGACTCCTCCCATTCTCAGCCCCTCCCTCTTTCCTCTCCTATCTTTGTCCACCTCTCCTGCCTCCTCTTACGCCTCCTTCCTAGTGCCTCTCCAGTCTCACCCCTCTACTACCCCCAAAATTAATTTTCTGTGTCCCCCCTCATCTTCCTTTTGCAGTATTCGCTTTCTCTGTGTTTGCTCCTTCTGTTTGCATCCATTGTTGCAGATTCTCCCAAGGTCAAAGCAGGAAAAATGTCAACATGGGTCTGTTATATCATCTTAGCTCAGCCCTCCCCACTGCTCTTATCTAACACCACCTTTTGATTTTTTTTTTTTTTTACATACGTACAAACTTTTATAACCAAAAGAGATGCATATTATTAAATATGTATCATGTATCTATTAAATATTCTAATTTAATTGAGGCTAAGTTGTAGACCAACTGAAGTAATAGAAACCTTTTTACAAGAACACGCTTGTATATTGAAAAAAAGGGCAAGAGCTATGGATATGGAAGATATCTAAGCATCGCTGTCTTTCAAGGTCATTTTTCCATAAAGAGTATGAACAAAGGTTCTTCATTTCAGCACAAAGTGGGAAGTACAATTGTTGGATCGTGAAAGTATTTTTTACAGTAGCCTGGACTAACCTAAACCGTTCTGCTTTCAGATCCCATTGAAATTAGGCATCTGTGGGATAGTGTGCACAGAGACTTTCAGAGTAGGAATTCTAAAATAGCGATTCTAAAAAGTGATTTAAAGTTGCTTTAAAGGCACAAAGAGGGCATCAGCTAGATGACTTTTGATTTTTGGCTCTATTTCAATTTTGAATATTTTACAAGAACTGAGTCATGCAGTTCCTTAGAAGTATAACTGCTCACTTGTTTTGTTGCTGAGAATGGCTCTGACAAAATTTAGGGTGTACAAGATCATTTTTCCTGAGTTTTGTGCCTCTCTTTTTCCATCCATCCATTTCCATCCTTTCCATCCAGCCAGTTCATCGCAGGGCTGACATATAGAGACAAACAACCATCCACACTCACATCCACACCTACGGGCAATTTAGAGTGACCAATTAACCTAACCCCCAGTTTGCATGTGTTTGGACTGTGGGAGGAAGCCGGAGTACCCGGAGAGAATCCACGCAGGCACAGGGAGAACATTCAAACTCCACACACACCACCTCTCTTTTTACTCTGCCAAAATTCTGTTGACTCTTTTGAAAAGCAATTCAAAACTTTTTTTTTTAAATTTAAACAGGCTTTTAATTTGACAAGGGTTTGATGGCTTTTTTTGTATTTATGTATCCATGTTTGTTCATCCTAATTTTATGTGTTTTATTGCTTATTCTATCTATCTTACTGTGAAGCACTTTGTGATTTTTATCTGGGAAAGGTGCTATATAAATAAACTTTGCTTACTTTACTTACTTAAATCAATTATCAACTAGCACTTCAACATGATGACTGCAGAAATCGGTTATCCTATCGTTTTTAAATCATAGGTTGACCTACTCTGTCCCCTGAGCCCCACTGTGTTTTGTCAAAACAAGTTGGCCATATCCTCATCTTTGTTAAAGGTTGGATACTTTTTTTTTTGCCATACAATTGAATCAACTCCATTTTCATTTACAAGATCCTCATCATGCTTGTTCTTAAGTCATGTTGTGTTGTGTCATTGCATCATCATCTATCATTTAAATCATAATATGTTACTTTTTTACCACATAAAAATTCATACCAGTATTACTGTCAATGATATGATATGTCCAAGCCAACGAAAAAACTCACCAGGAAAATATTAAACCAAATTTTTTTTTTTTTTTATATGCTGAACACTGCCAATTTTTCATTCACTCCGTTCACTCGTTAGCTCGTAAAAATTCTTTCAATTTCGATCATTTAGATCGCCGTTCTAGCAAAGCAGCAGCTGTGACCAGACTCACGGCAGTTTTTTACATCATTCGGATCCTGCTTCACGTTCACTAGCTGTGATCTCAAGTATCGACAAACAGACAGGGAGGAGTGAGACACAGAGAATCCCCTGCAACAATTATAGCAGTGTTCATTTAACGAAAGGTATGACAGTGCAGTCATTACCTCTGTCAAAGATTTCATCTTTTAGAGAGTAGTTACTGTGCATATTTACAGCGCATAGATGTAGAATCAAATTCTTTGAATAAGAATGTGAAAATATTTGGATCTGAATCAATCAACGACACTCCTAAACACCCAAATACATATTTTTTCAGTTTAAAAACTGCAGTTTGGGTTATAAATATTCTTTAATCCACAGGACTATCAAAATAGCATGTTGTCACGAGGTGATTTTGTGTTATTGTATAGATATTATTTCATGAAATTTACAATATCATGATATACAGTAGTGTTCAAAATAATAGCAGTCCAATGTGACTAACCAGATTAATCCAGGTTTTTAGTATATTTTTTATTGCTACATGGCAAACAATTTACCAGTAGGTGCAGTAGATTCTCAGAAAACCAACAAGACCCAGCATTCATGATATGCACGCTCTTAAGGCTGTGCAATTGGGCAATTAGTTGAAAGGGGTGTGTTCAAAAAAATAGCAGTGTCTGCCGTTGACTTTACAAACTCAAAACTATTTTGTACAAACTTTTTTGTTTCTAGGATTTAGCAATCCTGTGAATCACTAAACTAATATTTAGTTGTATGACCACAGTTTTTTATAACTGCTTCACATCTGTGTGGCATGGAGTCAACCAACTTGTGGCACCTTTCAGCTGTTATTCCACTCCAAGATTCTTTAACAACATTCCACAATTCATTTACATTTCTCGGTTTTGCTTCAGAAACAACATTTTTGATGTCACCCCACAAATTCTCGATTGGATTAAGGTCCGG
>KV751316.1:437686-454334 GCA_001698575.1 Mola mola | reverse complement strand
TACCTGCAGCTGTTGATTCCTCATCAGTGGCTGTATATAAGACTCAGATCCTGATCTGTTCGTTGCCAGAAAGTCTTGTTCCCAGTAAGGTAAACTTCGACAGCTCCCTACGTCCTGAACTCTCTATTTCCATTTCCTTCTCGTCCGAGTCTCCTAGTTCTGCTCTCGTGACTTTTTGTTGCTACTTTGATCCTGTGGTTCCCAGTGTTACTAGAAATTTTCTGTTCAATACTTTGCTCAGCCTTCCTAGCAATCTTTTATTTGTACTTTGTCTACGCATCTTCCTGGAGTTTCCTGCGCCTTTTGTTAATCATTGTTTTGTTGTTCCAGCCCTGCCGGGACTGGAGAGCACAGCCGTGTCCTGCCCTGGTGTTCGTTGTTACTCAGTTCGGTTTTGATTCTTTCTGTTAAATACATTTTTATTGTACTTTAACCCCTGAGTTTCCTGTGTCCGCTTGTGGGTCCAGACTCTGTACGTCACAAGTTTGGACAAATGACACATTAGTGGAGATTTGTTCACTGTGATGGCTACACACATGGGCTGAATGAGGCCTCAGGGTCAGGACCAGCCAATGGATCATCTCAATCTGGCCCACAATGCCCCCCCGCCACATAAGAGTTTTAATCTGAACAACAGCCATTCATTATACCCTTTCCCTAAAGCACCAATTGATGGGAAACATTTTTGCTCTCCTTTAATTCATCAGTATTTTCTGTAAGCTACAGGTTAAAATGGTGACAGAAATATAAGTTACCTCTGTATGTTAGGAAATGTGCACATTGTATGGAAATAGTGGCATATGATGAGGAGGAACCAGGCTGCCGTGCAGACAAACAATAAATTAAGCATCCTCAGTGGGTGGGAAGCAGGAGAAGAAAACACAAAATCGATAGTCACAGGTATCACGGTTATGTCACCATTTTCACTGAAAGCAAAGAGCTGAGAAACAAGTCATGCAGGGTGGGATCAGCAAATATGGAGGCAGAGAAGCTTGATAATTACGCTGAGTTGATTGATAATCTTAATTTTCACAAAAATGGGTGATATCTGAATGGGGGAAAGAGGGGAGGCGCATTAGAGAAAATATGTGAGGTGGAGGAGGAGGAGAGGAATGAAGGGGGGGTCTGAAAGGATTAAGTCATCAGAGGATAACAAAGAGGGAGACAATGAGGTGCGCTGATGGTCAGACTGTGGTGATCTGACTCATTCTGAACACCACTGAGAGTGAGCAGGAGAGTTTTTCCAAACCACATAGCCACAAACATTGTTTAGCCATACTTATACACCATACAGTCATAGGCAGTAAGTCCGGACAGAACAATGGAACTACACCCGCAATAATTTAATCCAATAACGACACAACAGCCAATTCAATTTTTTTTTTTTTTTTTAAATTTGACATGTCAGTAGTGATGGCCACCATAACATTGTTTTCAAGGCAATTTACAAATTGCTCCCTGTACTAAAGACAAAATGTTCTGTTATAATAACATGACAATACATTATCATCACTATTTATTGAATAGTGACCAAAATTTGATTAATATAATTTGTGTATGGTTAATTATCCAATTATTTGTGACAGCTCATTTTAAATGTGGAAATTTCATGACCTAACCTTTACCAATACCAATTGTATGTCTGTCTGAAGGCATCTAATGGAGAAGTTAGAGAATGCCAGTGAATGAACTGAAGCTCTACGGAGCTAGCTGAGGTTAACAAGCTAAGCTGTTGCTGTGCTCACCATGGACATCAGGCTAATAAATGGTTCACAATAGGCTGTTTTTCACCTGTAATGCAAGGGCGGGCTCGTCGGTGGGCAAGTTATGTGGTCGTCAGCCCAGGGGTTAACGTAGAAGATTTATAGCCTGCAGGTTGCCAATTTTGCTAGATGGCACACAAATCTGGCAAAATTACAGCTGGCAACCGAAAGGCCTTAAGCTGCAGGCTCCAAGTGCCTGCAGCTTAAGGCAGTGTGCTCATGGATGAGCTGCTACATTACATGTGGATTCATTGCCCCATGTGGCTTAATGACACAATATTGTCTTTGAATTCATAAATACGTGTTTGAATCAGGGAAAATTCTATTTTTTGGAATTCACTGCCATGATTTAAGACAATGAGGGCAGATTAGTTTAGCCTAAGACCCTAAAATATATATGTATACATAATACATATATACTTCATAATGTTTTTTTTCTTTGAATGTCCTACATCTCAAATATAAGAGGACACACGGGGCTTTATAGCTTTCATGTGTACAGTTGTTTATGTTACTATCCAAAATGAGAGGGACATTGATAGAAGAAAGACAGCGGTGAAAGCTGCTGAGGTGTTAAAAGCTGAAAACACACCTTTTAAACAATAATGGATGGTCTCAGAACACTATTTCATCTGATAATGGGTTCCATCTTGTGCAATGGAATGATAGAAGCCTGATCATAAATAGGTAAAGTTTTACAGCAGACTCTGAAGGCACATCTGGTATTGTTCATCATTGATTTTATTATACCTTATATGAGATGGTGGAATAAGAACGAAAGTGGAGGTTGTGCAACATTCATAAGGAATGGGATAGCATTTAGAAGAAGTATTTGAACAGCACTGGAATGTGTTATCGCTGAAATATCAAACACAGTTGGTAAATTCATGATAGTCAACTTATTTAAACTTTGAAAATTCTGAGCGCTGTAAGTCTGCATTTTAAGCATCCCAGACATGAGAGACTAAATACAAACTCAATCTCACAAAATGGGCCTTACCATACAGAATATATCGACTATTAAAAAGTTAAGTCTTCACTTGTCTTTGCCAATTCAGTAGTGCATGTGGCAACAGCTTACTTATAAGTGTGTGCAATTTTTCATTTGCTTAGCTAAGCGTATAAAATATAACAACCAATGCAAAATATTCAACTTTAAAAAATTCAGAAAAACTCAGAAATACACAAGATATGTTGAAACTTCGGGCGGCACAGTGGTGCAGTGGTTAGCACTGTCGCCTCACAGCAAGAAGGTCCTGGGTTTGATTCTGGGTCAGGACGTTTCTGTGTGGAGTTTGCATGTTCTCCCTGTGTCTGCGTGGGTTCTCTCCGGGTACTCCGGCTTCCTCCCACAGTCCAAAAACATGCAAACTGGGGGTTAGGTTAATTGGTCACTCTAGATTGTCCGTAGGTGTGAATGTGGATGGTTGTTTGTCTCTATATGTCAGCCCTGCGATGAACTGGCGACTCATCCAGGGTGTACCCCGCCTTCGCCCAAAGATGCTGAGATAGGCACCAGCCCCCCCCGCGACCCCTAACGGAATAAGCAGTAGAAAATGAATGAATGAATGAATGTTGAAACTTAACTAGTTTGCCCAGCACAAAACAGTAACAGAATCAATACACTATATTAATTGTCCAATATTGAAAATTTACACAGTTATGAGTGATGGGAAAAGTGTTATTGAGACGTAGGGTGATCTTGAGTACAACACTGCTGTTGGACTAATCTAATCAAACCACATTTACCCAATCTTGAGTGAGTAGATATTTCAAAATTCAACTTGGATCTTTGTCTAGTCACTGATGTTGAGTGTTTCTGAGGAATACTGAAAAAGTTTAAAATCATAAACCATCTTGAACTAACATTGCAGGAACAATAAAGAGCTTGGATATTACTTTTACATGCAAGAATGAACAATTATTATTAAAAGCTTTTGTAATCAGTTAGTTTAAAACAAATTGAAAGTCAAACTTTTTTTTTCCCTTTAAAGGGCTTTACTGCATTTTACTGTGTTACTAATAGCATAATGATTATACTTCTGGATTAAGTTTGATAATTGAACTAGTAGCACTAATTCTTGACACAGTGGGGGGAAACCTTGGAAAACCAAAAAGATGGTGGTGGGCTTCTGCAGACGGCAGCCTGCCCTCCCCTCAACAGTGAACATTCAGGGAACGGACATTGAGATAGTGGACTCCTACAAGTACCTGGGTGTTAACCTGAACAATAAACTGGACTGGACTCATAACTCAGATGTACTGTACAGGAAGGGTCAGAGTAGGCTCTACCTCCTGAGGAGACTGCGGTCTTTTGGAGTGAAAGGGACACTCTTGAGGACCTTCTACGGCTCCGTGGTGGCATCAGCTATCTTCTACGGTGTGGTCTGCTGGAGCAGTAGCACAATGGAGAGTAAGAGAAAGAAGCTAGACAAAGTCATCAAGACTTGTCCTGGGCTGTCCTTTGGACTCTGTGGTGGAGGTGAGGGACAGAAAGGTGCTAGCATCCATTGTGGACAATCAGTCCCACCCCCTGCAGGACACCCTGTCTGCAATGGAGAGCAGCCTCCATGACAGACTCCTCCATCCTTGGTGTGTGAGAGAGAGATTTCATAGATCGTTCCTCCCTGCTGCAGTCAGATTGTACAATCAGCACTGTTTACCAGGTCAGTTATTCAACCATTCAATCCATTCTTTCCATGCATGCATAAATAATTGACTTGACAGTAGATTTTATGTTTATTGTGTATAGTTGCTTTTTTTTTTTTAATCCCTTTATTTCTTTTTATCTTTCTTATTTTTATTTATCATTTGCTGTTGTTGCACTTTATTCCGCTCTGTACTGTCCTGCTGTTGCAATAGTACAGATTTCCCCATTGTGGTAATATAAAGGCACTATATTATCTGATCTTATCTTATCTTAATGTGCTTAAAACATCTCCACCACAGTGTGCAACTTTTCTCCATCTGTATTTTTAGGGTTTGAGTTTTTTGTATTGGTAAAGGACAGTAGTGTCAAAGTTTTTCATGAAATATAAACGATCAGCATTGGAGTAAGTGGAGGATGACTATGTTTTTTTTACTTTGGACTCTATGAGTGTCTATGTAATACCAGCACCCCCCCAAAAAAAAGGTCATTAAGCACACAGTTGTAAAATCTTGAGGTTACTTAAAATGTTTAGTTAATCTATTTCAGCATAATTTGAACTGTATATATAATAAATCCACGTGACCATCATGCAACAACTGCTCTGACTTTGTTATACTCATGAACAAACTCTTGTTTATTCAAAAATCAACTTTATGACATGTTATGTTGACTGATGAGCATAAAAAGCATGAGATCTACCCAAAAGTGAAGCCCAATTACCAGGAATACCCCTGGCGAGAGGTTTCAGCATTGATTATGTCCTCCAATCCTTGCTATTATCAGATGGGGACGTGTCAAATTAAAACTCGCAGTACACGTTAAATGATTTTTTTTTCCCAAAGAAAAGAAAGAGAATTGTCACTGCAGGTAGTTCTTATTAGGCTGACGTATGTAATAGTCCTGAGCAGTTTGGTTATGATTAGTAATTTTATGCTAGAAAATGTCATGATTTACAGCTGAACTGTACTTGTGATTGAGTCAGGTTCTTTATGTCAGTGGTTGGAATGGGTCACTCTCCTCGGTGCCGATATTCTCTACGGACTCGGTCGCTCTCCTTGGTGCTGAACTCAACACTCAGTGCAGAGGCTCTCACTAGCTCCCCGAGCTCTCCAGCCGAAACCTCACAACTGAGAATTGCTTAATTTGAAATGGCATACAGATACACTGCACACTGTGTTATCAGTAAAGAATTTCAAATCAAGCCAACTAACACATACTACTGTATTACACTGACATAAGAACTGCTCTCTCTCTCTCCCTCTCTCCCTGTCTTTCTGCAGAGCGAAGAGATGTTACTATAAAGAGCGCGCCTTTGTTGCTAGGCAGCAGGGGTATTGTACAAGACTGCATCACTGCTGTACACACGCTTTTGAGCATACAACCAGAAGTAGGAGGTCCAGTAAGGTACAGTAATGCACACATAAGGTCTGAGATATAGTTTTAGTTGTGGGATACACGGTGTCAGCTGTAAACAAAACAGTCTCATTTTACAACCTTTGCAAATAGCTCCATAAACATTATACTGTTTTGCTTGAATAGTTTTTCCTTCCTTTTAAGATCAACAGACAGGTCACCAGCAACAAACATATTCTGGGGCTAAATCCTTATGGCCTGGATTTAGCACCATAATATATTAGCTGGTTGCAGGAATTTTATCGCAGTGTAATTGCTGATTTTCTATCACGTCTGATAGCATTATGAGGATTTTGTTATGATCTTAACTTCCCTAAAAATGTGAAACTCTAGAAATGACATCACCAGACCATAGTTCAGGCTGGGTTACATACAGCATGAGGTTAAAGGTGCGACTCAGGAAACGTACCAATCAACACACATTCAAATTGTTATGTCAAGGAGAGCCAAATATGTTCAGATAATCAAGCTAATCAATGATCATCAATTAGATTCTATCCCACTGCTTAGATTACATTATTCTAAGAGGATCATATTGCTCGGTGACACACAAGCCAAGAACGCTACACTGTTTGTTCTTGTAAGCAGCCGGTGACCACAATGACCTTTCAAAATATCACATGCGCAGTAAAAAGAAATTCTGTTTATAAGTTATTGTTTGCAGTTTATTAACTTTGCAAATTATATTAAACTTTGTGAATTCAAATAGAAGCAGCCAAATTTGTAGGTTGTAGTCCACCACCGACAATCTTCTGCAATCAAACCACCATCTGCATTAGGACACACAAAGTATATGAGGGGAGCTGTGAAAAACCCAGCTCTTTGCAATGAAACCTACAAGACATAAACGTCTTTAATCAGTCCTGATTTTATAACAACCAAAATAAACAGAAAATAAACAGAAATCAATGAGTGAATTAATGCCACTCCTTCTGCTCTTCATACACATCCTTCACACAGTTAGAGAACTGAACAATACTTATTGACAATCACTTGCTTGAAAGTTGTGGTAGCCTAGTTGTTATTTTACTGTCCATGTAGTATTAGAAAACAAAAACAAAAGTAAATGATAACTTTAAGTACTAGTTTTTAGAAGTCAGTGTCAGTGGGTTTGGTCACAGTGATTGCTCTTGTCAAGGTTTTTTCCTTTCACTTACAACCTGAATCAGAGCAGCTAAGCAGTAGGAAATATCACTTAAATAAAGAGTTTCTGTCTTTGCAGCCTGACGAGCTGAAAGGGTTTGAGGAAGAAGAAAGAAGAGCAACATTAAGGATTCAGTAGAAGTAAGAACAGTATTTTGGGTTAGCACTGCACGTGAATTCACAGAAACACATGCCATTTGTTAAATTGTTGTTAAAATGTTTTGTTGATTGTACTCTTTTGACATGCTTCATCTAGGTAGTAAGTAGTAGTAAGGACAAAACACATAAAAACAGTTTTAACAGGACAATCAGGATAATTGTACATGAACTTCTATCTATGTCCAGAAGAGGGTGCTGAGACTCCATGATACTGCTTTGGAACAAAACTGCCATCATTCCATCAATTAATTTGACTCTTTCTTAGGGTTGTTACGCATCACCATTCACATCTGAGCAATAGGTAAAATGCTCTTTAGAAAGGAATAAAAAAAATAGGATATTGCCACCATCATCATCATCAGTCATTATCAAACACTTTATAATATCCTCATTGCCAGGGGAACACACTATTTGCGTTAGAGTTTTTTGTTTTGTTTTTAATTCTTCATCAGAAAGGCCCCCCTGAATTTAGACATAATTACACCCAGCAGTGACAACAAGGCATGATGTGTGACAGCACACTGATGGTTTTCCAGGTTAGCTCACAATTCCACCTGCATACCACTGGGATACAAGGTCCGCTGACTACAATGTTTGATTGACATCTCAGATTTGCTGCTGCTCTGTCTCATCTTGTCTTCCACACACGTCCGTCTTGTCCCCTGCTTCTGACACCGCAGATTCTTTGATCATGATACATGTTTGTACTGCGCTGCAGAGGCGTACTGAAGACTATAGCGGGAGGACAAGGAAAAGACAAGGAAAGGGGAGGATCTCTTTGTTTCTCTCTCCGTGGCACTTTCCCTTGTGGGAGTGAAGCTCTTTGTGGGGAATTTAATAGCTTAACACTGGATTGTATGAATGTATGCGTGTGTGTGCGAGTGCAGTAACCCGTGAGACCATGACAGTCTCTCTCTTGTTGACTTCTAAAAGTCCTCTGATGAACTGAGACATGATGCTATCCCACGTCCTGGAATAACCAAAGGATTGGGGTGAGAAAAAGAGTGAAGGAGAAATGCAAAGGAAGCAACGAAAGAAAAGAAAGTTGGGGAAAACGTTAGAAATAGTTTAAGAAAGAATCCTTTAGAGTTGGATAAAGAGCACTAGTGGGACACAGATGACAGATGATATCACATAGATGATAAGAGAGGTAAAGACTTTGTGTCTTCCTGAGTTCAAACTGCAGTTAACCACTGGAGCACAGCCTTCCTACCTGGGTGAGAGGCTTTGTGGGTCAAGTCATTAACCAAAAGACTATAGAGAGAGATAGAGAGGGGGTTTCTTATTGTGAAAAAGTGACGCCTGCCTTTCAGGAAGTGATGTTGTCAGTTACGGAGTCATTATTTCCTGTTCTACTTACTGCTAACCCAAAAACCGAAGAAACACTTGCTAATTTTCCTCGTCTGTCACCTGTTCAATTTTCCTGAGAGCGCAGCAGGTTTAATTCTGACCATGCTTATTTCCCACACCTTTTTCACGTTCAATGTCTGTGCTTCAAAAATTCTAGTAGACAAAGATCTTCCGGGTCAAACAGAAGAATTCATTAACCAAATGCAGTTTTCATACCGGGCAAATCGAGGATTTGAAGATGCCACACTCTCTCCTGGATAGAGTATATTGTCACATAGACAAATCCAGTACATCATGTCCTTATTGTCTTTATGGATTTCTCCTCAGCCTTCAACACAGTCCAGCGTCACTTTCTCTTAAAGCGCCTGATTGACTTGACTATCAGCAAGACAGTTCCTCACTCATTTCTGAAAAATTTAACATCAGCCAACGCAGCCTGACCTTGGTCTACAAATCCCTGGCTGAGAGTGTCTGCACATATAATATCACTTTGTGTTGTGGACACCTCTCAGGTAAACAAAAGAACAAGCCATAGCGCAGATTTCTAATCAGGCCAGGAAGATTACTGGGCGTAAACGACTTCAGCTTCAGGACTTGTTTACTCGGAGATCCTCCAGGATAGCAATCCAGATCTACAATGACACCACCAACCCTCTCCACTCTTCTTTTCAGCAACTGCCATCTGGCTGCAGACAGAAAGTCCCAATATCCAGGAAGAACAGCTACAAGAGGCCATTTATCGCTACAGCTATGGCCATCCTTAACAAGGGCCTGTTTAAATGGCCAACTTTTAATCCACTGGCCCTCCTCCTTCCACAAAAATTCATACACAAGGACACTTTTTTAAGGCCTGACTGGAACTTAAATGTGGGCATTTGTTTATTAATTGACCACTTTTATTATATCTTTGCATCTTTTAGGTCACTATACTTTTGTAACTACTATACTAAAAGAAAACAGAAATAGCATGTTTAAAGCATAGCATGTTATGTTATCCAGCATTCCTACTTTTTCTCCTTTCTCTTTTGTGTGTCTTTGTGATTTGTCATAGGTGTGGCTTGACCTCATCTGCACTGGGCTCACGTCCTTAACTCTGTCTAATCTGCTCATCCACTTCAGTTCAAGAACCCCACTCTTCTCTGCAATCATCAACAGATCGTTTTATCTGTTGTAGTGGTAGTAACTCTCGGACGTTCTCCGCTCCGGGCTTTAATTTGATCCTAGTGTTGTTTGTTTCCTCGTGCCTCCAGCATTCCAAGCTCCACCGAGGCGCACTCGAAACAGATCCTCATCATCTGTGAACTCACCTACCTGATCTCAATCTTACTCATACTCTGATTGCGTCCGCCTCTCTTCTCTGGATCACTCTCTATCTGTACTATGGTTATCAACTCACATACTCTCCATTTCATTCTTTCATAATAAAGTCTGTCAAATCTTAACTCTCTGTTTCTGCTTTTGGGTGCTGTAAACTATTGGCCACCAAACCACGATAATAAGTAGCATTAAATGTGCATTAGAATATCTGAAATTTACAAGTCCCTTGTTTGAAATTTGCAGTAAATATATAAACATTTCCAACTTTGTCCGTGAAGGTTCTCAGTCATCCAGGTCATCTTAATCTCGGTGTGTTTAGTAGGAAGCAACTGGACTTCTTATCTTGTTTGAAGACGTTTCGCCTCTCATCCGAAACTGAACTGAAGAACTGAAGAAGCCTTGCGAAACGTCTTCAAACAAGATAAGAAGTCCGGTTGCTTCCTACTAAACACTCCAAGATTTCCAACTTTCAAACCCAGAGGGATTGAAGTCAGGTTAGCTGTGGGTTTATTTTGCCCAGCGCTTTAAGCTTCAGGGGATAGAGAGTGAGGAAGGAAGTCAACAAACATGAGAACTGACTGAGTCACAATGTGTAGACCTTCACTAGCCAAGGTGGTGGTTTAATACTGAAGAAAAAAGCTCCCCTAATGCTACATTACTTATACTTACATTACTTACTTGTTTTCTTACAAGCTACATTTTTAAATCCATTACATATAGGCTTAAGATCAGAGATTTATAGAACTAAACTCTTCTAAATAAGTAGGATTTGTTATTACGGTAGGGTAACTATCGGGAGTTTGATCGCATGGCTTCAGGTTTTTCTTCTGTTTTTCCTTCGTTCCCTATGTCGAAAGTTTTCCGAGTTGGCCTTCCGGCATTAAGAGCCTTTTCGCTCCAGGTGGTCTGCATTAAATTTAGATATAATTGCTGTGACAAAGAAAATATGAAAGACAATCGCTGCTTATTATACTGAAACTAAATTAGCCGAGGGATGATGGTAGCTCCCTATGCACAGTGAGAAGCAGTACTAATACTTTACATCAATACTTAAAACCAAGTCAGAGTTAGGACAAGAGCAGCATCTAAACTCCCAAGTTAAACCCCAGCAGCTACTTTTGTTCTCCCAACCTCAACCTTTCCAAAGCCTTAGTCATTTTGTCCCACGTTTCATTACTATTCTTGTGGCTGTATTTCGTTCTCTAATTAACATCAGTGGTTCTCTTCTCTTCTGTGATGTTTGGTGTAGAGGCTGTAATCAAAAATTCCCACCCTGTTTCTTTTTAATCTGGCCCCAAAGTGGAGGGATCTAATTACTTCTCACTCATGCAGGAAGGGTAAAGGAAAGAAAGTGCCTCCCCATCTTTTTGTCAGTTTAGTAGATGATCTGTGCAATCTCAAATTTTCAACACTTTTCTAACTGTGAAAAGAAGGGCTAAGTCTTATTATTGGCATACTTTTCAGTAAGCCTAATGAGCTGCATTGTAAAACATCAAGGTAGTTTAATGACTCTTAAAGAATACAGGACAGATTACACGTTGAGGACTCCGGCATTCGTGTGATGAGGACGACCTGAAATAGCACAGGAGAGAGAGAACAAAACTAGAGAGCTGTTTCATCAAGACCAAGTTGCACTCATGATAGAAAGAAAGCTCTGCACTGGCCTGGTGTGTGCACATGATGTTTGCATACAGTTCACAAAAAAATAGACTTCCACAGTGACTTACAAATAGACACAAAATGCCCACAGGCAGATTAGGGAGATTTGCAAATGAAGCCAGCTCCCCCTTGGCCAGCGCTCGTCTCTTCGTCTCCTTCTTTACTTGCATTGTCCCTCTTTACTCCTCTCTAGGGATTTTTTTTTTCCCCAAACAAAATTCAAAGTGAAAGGACTGGGGAGGCTAGCATTTTCAGCTATGTTTGGAAATTAGTCAGGGAGAGGAAAAACGATGTGTGTGTGTGTGTGTGTGTGTGTGTGTGTGTGTGTGTGTGTGTGTGTGTGTGTGTTTGTTTTAACAAGTGTGCACATGCCGTGGCCCTTTGTTGACAGGGAGTACACAGAGTTAATGTGATAATGGCAACGGAGATGGAGCTAGTCCATTCAGCCATTGTGGAGGGCTAAAAGGTCCACAGCGATGCACCATCAGCAAAGTGTTCAAGCATTTGAGGGCCAATCACACTGACAAGACAAAACTGAGGCACTATCACTTATCTCTGCTTCTAGTTTACATCTCCAATTTGACCTACCCATCATTCACACTCTTGCCGCCCGTTAGGCGGTAGGCTTCCAAAAACCAGAGAGCGCCACCGGTAGTGGAGGAGTCTGTAAATAGATTACTGTAAGGTGGACGGCAGCGACAGTAAAGTATACCCAGATTGGATTCACAGCAGCTTTGTTAGGAAAAAAGACAAGCTTAAAGGAGAACTCCAGCAATTTTTCTACCTAAACCCTGTTAGCTTTTATGTTTGTTCCAAACTGATGTCTGATTATTCTGCAGCTCAGCACAGCCTGGAATAAATAGTTTAGAAAAATCTATACAAATTTCTTTGTCTTTTACAAACATTGGAAAACTTCAGTAAACAGTGTCCCTTTGGCAAATTGACCGATCATGTCTAGCGTGCAGTGTCACCATCAGGATATAGAAGAAGGTAGGACAAATTCAGACTGTACAAACATTCATTAAATACTGTATCTTTATAGTTGGCTCTTCCTGGCTCTTAGGCTGCACCCAAAAGCTGAGTTGAGACAAGGTGTAAGCAAATAACAAATAGTTTATTTACCAAAAAAACAAAGGAAGGAAACCATTAAAGGCTCAGTATCCAAACTCCCAGTTTCCAAGCTCAATACTGGTTTTATTTTTTTCAAAATTGATGTATTTTGTAAAAGACCCTAAAAGTCTGACAATTGAGCATATATTGAAAAAAAACCACCTCTCATATTAAAGCCAACGTGCTTAATCTGCCGAAGCTTTGAAGCTATAAGGAGATGATAGTGGAAACTGTTTAATTGGACCACATTGTAATTTACCTGATAGACAAGGGACACCTCAATGTGTCCTTTGTGCGCTGGATTATCCAGTGCACATGCACCAAAACTTTTAAAGTGAACTCTAAACTTTCTTTAATAAATGGTGGTACGAACATAACTCAAGAGAGGTCACGTTTGTTACAATGCTGTTTTTTTTTTTTTTATAACGTTCATCTGCTGTTTCTTCCCTGAACATGAAAGTGAAGTGTAAGGCTTAGTCATCTGGATAATGACGGCTTTTAGTCTACTTTGGCTGTATAACTTTGTTCATTACAACGTGAAGGCAGGTCTTATTACCGTTTAAAGATGTTTGTGCTTGCACATAATCACATGTGCAACTTAATGAAAGCATTTTCACATATCGGAATCATCTAGCACATTTCGTTTCGTTTTGTTTTCTGCCACTAGAGAAAGACAAGTGTATAGGGCTTGCATACTGTAGGTGCATGCACATACATACACAAACACACACACCAGAACGAGTCCTTCAGTAATTAAAAATGTGCTCTGTTCTTGGGGTGGCAAGGTTAACCCTGGCGACTGCATAATGAGAACCAAGGATGAAGAGCAGCTGTCTAATATTCAGTTGTCTCTCATTTTCTGTAAAAGTTCACGACCCCTCCTCATACTTAGAAACAAATATCACCGAAGATATATTAAAGCTGCAGTTTGAGAGTGTGAGAAGAGAGAGGACCTATAGTTGGCCAAACACATGAACAAGCTCTCACTGAGGTGACTGACCTGTCTTCAAACATTATGGTTCTGTGTTTAGAAGTGAAGGGTTTTTGCAAATGGCGTTAGGAGCAATAGGCCGTACCAGAGGTGCCACACTGTTTTTTCTGACAAAAAAGTGATTTTTATAAAAAGTTACTGATTGAAGCTTTAAACTAATAGCAAACTCAATGTGAACAGAAATATGATTATAATAAGGGTCATAAAAATATGATACCAAAGGGACAGATGACAAAACTATTGTCGGGCATAGTGAACAGTTTGGATGGGAACAAAGCAGAACACTTCCTCTTAGAAACCCAGCTGAGCCAAAGTAATCCAGATCAAAAATCATTCCAAATGCTGTTGTAAACAGAACAGCGTGTGTTCACCCCTGAAGGCAGAAGAATGGATATCTCTGTGACCAAATGTCCACACTGCAGGAAATGGTTCATTAGAGGGCTAGAGTATCTTTCCTATTGATGCCACATGTGTTTTACACTTACATTCATCTTATTACTATTACATTATGTTAAATATGCAAATAAACCTTATATTTTCTGTTTTAGTTTTTTTTTTCCTTTTTTAATTTTATTTTCAAGAACATTTCTGAGATAAGTTACAGACCAAACACATTGCATTTCATGATTGAGAATTTATTTCCTTGTTTCGCAGTCTGACCTTGTAACTTTTACTGCCACTAACAGGCCCATCTTTAACCAGCTATAGTGAAAATCCTCATGCGAGCACTGTTTCCCCACATGAAGAAAATGTGTCAGAATATCAGATTTTCGAAAGAATTGTGATGTTTGCAGCTGTGGTATCTTTGTGATGTCCATAGCAAAACAAAATGTTACCAGGCAGGTCCATCTTTAACAGTGTTAACTGCTGGTTTTGTCTCTTGTTTGGTAAATGTATTATACTCCAAACATGAGTGTAGGGATGTGAAGAGAGTCTGTAAAAATGTTCAACATGAAAAATTACACTGAATGGATAGAAAAGCAGCAAAAGATCCAAAAAAACTAACATTTCCAGTCTTCTCACGATATTATCATGCATCTATAATTAACATAATATAAATATTTCATTTTTTTATATCATGAGTACCACATTTTATTTTAATGTACTGTTGCTTTAGTGATATATTAATTTCTCTACTGAGATGCAGTATTTTAGCATTGGTATTTTAGAAGGCCAAATGTCAAACACTGAAACATTTACTAATCTAAATAATGACTCAAGTTGCTATGCAAGGATCCCCACCTAAATGTCAGCAAACGAGCAAAGCAGGAAAAGAATGATCGGGGCCTTTTGTTCGTAGTCAGCTTAGAGGGCGGCTCCCAGTCAGGGTGAGGATGCAAAAGGCACCAGAAGCTGTATTTAGCATTTAATAGGCTCTAACATTGTGACCATGTTCAGAATGATACTGCCATTTGTCAGGTAGGCCTAACTTACTGCTGGTCTTCTCATTTTCTCCAGATTTCATGTCTCTATGTTAACAAGATCAATACTATTAACAGGATGTTTTGCTAGAGATATGATAGAGAAAGAACTTCCATTATGTTTGTATTCTCGCATTTCCATAACAGCACTGATAACATGATCCACGACGGATGGCAGGTGAGATGGGACAAGCTGTAACCCTCATGGGAACAGTGCTGGGCAAGTGTGCTCCACTTGGTGTTGTGCCAGAACAACTCTGCCAGCATGTTAACGCTAGTGAAGCGATGAGTGCCAACACTCTACCCTCTATTAACGTTTTCTACTTGAGACGCCATATGTTCCTTTCTGCCACAGCAACATGCACCCTTCTCCTTTCAGCTTAGTTGTGAAGAGACAAAAATACACAATAAGAAACATCTCCTCCATAGTAAAAAGCACCCTGTAACCCTGTTTTTGCATTTATACCAGCTTCATTTTTTCAATAGATAAATGACTAAATTAGAAAACACAAACATGCACAATAATCATTTCTGCGCTTCTTCCCTGCTCAATTATTTATGGAAGGTCAAGAAGAGTTTGAAGAGTCAAATCTGTGAAAAGGTTGGAGCTATGAATGAATGTGCTTTCCTGTGAAAATTTTACATTTCTTTTTTGTCGTTCTTCGAGAGATCTTCCATGAATCAAGTGTAATAGAGGTTCCTCTGGTTTGAACTCCCCGGACAGGTAGCTTTATATGGCCAAAATGGACTATAATGGCTTCACATGCTTACTTTATTAAGCTTTATTTTTGAAAGCACTTGTTTTGACCATCTAAAAGAGGTTGACAGTGTTGCTTTATCTGAGTTTTTTCTGATAAAGTTGACAATGCAGTGTGCATGCGGCTACTTGACAACAGGTGGTCTCTTTACAGTTATCTGCTCTTCAAATTGTCCAAATGAAGCAGCTCACTCAAAGTTAACAATGAAGTATTTGGCAAATGGAAGTATTTCACCATTCTGCACTAGCAGCAACTTTGTCATCAAACTTTGTAACAGTGTTAGAGTATGTTATAGTATCCTCCTAAATAAATATTGATGCCTCTGTTCTTTGATAGAGAAGAAAAGTAACTTCTGTGCTAGAGTGGTTACATCTGTTTCTGTGCCCCATGTACCGTAAATAATGGTGCAAACTATACACAAAACACCATGGAGGGAATTTTTCAAAAGTACAGTTTTAACTGACCTTAAATTCGTTTAATTCAGGAAAATAGAAATTTTGATTCCCACATTAAGTTTAATTTGGCAGCGTGCCTCTGCTCTCCTCTGAGAGCTGCCTGCCCTTCCATGTGCCGAAAGGCTACGGCAGGAAGCTAAGCAACAAATGCTCTCTAATTGCAAAAGAGTGCATCATTTACAACACAAATGACACTGGCCCAGACCTCCAGTTTCTACCAGTGATTGCTACTTTTATGTTTCTCGCCCAGCTGTTAATGGCTTTTTTTTTTTTTTTAACATTTTGATTTAGGTAGCTCAGGTGTCCTTTGATAAGCCAAAAGTTCAATGGAAATCGGCTGCTTTAGTATTATGCATTCAGGCTCACTATCCAATGTCATAAATTGTTCAGAAACGTGAGCAGAAGCTCATAATTAATGTCATCAGTAAAATTTGTCCTTGTCCTACGACGATCCGTCCT